>JAPMOR010087563.1:77059-108629 GCA_026543865.1 Argiope aurantia
TATGCAATGTAATGTATAATGTATTGTTTCACAACTTAATGTAATGCTTTCAATGTAAGGTTTTTTTCAATTCTTTTTCTTTACCAATATGCGCTTTCTCTAGAGATTTCTTTATTGTCTGCAAGGGTCTAATGTCATCAAGTGTAGTTTGTTCCTTCGTGCTAGATGGGGTTGCTTTTCGGCTACACCTTCAATTACTGCCGAAGAAGAAATAATTTTGGAAATATCGTATCTATCTTGTTTATTTAGGAATGATAGAAAGAATGACATTTATTGTCCTGTAGCCAATGAATACATTCAATGAAGTTGAATGATATCTAAAGGAAAAATATTAATAATATTTATTCTATTTTTTGAGATTATTATTCAAGTAAACTTTAGGGTAGACAATATTTTTTTTTGTTTTTTGGTCTTCAGCAAAAACAAATAAATTTCTTGACTCACTGACTCGTGAGCTTCCAACATACAATTGGTCATGTGAAAAGCATGGATATTTTAGGTTTAAAGCAATAAGTTGGCAAAGTTTTATTGCAATTGGTTGAATGGTACGGCAGTGCATAAAATACGATTAAACAAAAATTCATTTTTATATATATTATGTATGTATAGCTATTACTTTCTATCTTAAAAATAATTTAATGAAGAAAATCAAATGCATTTTTGAATACGAAAAAACTGCACAAAATTCTTTTTAGAAATAAAATTAGAAAATTAAAAAAATTTAATGTAGTACAAGTGCGGTAATTTTTCCCTATTCCATATCATCTAATCTATCTATACTTATAATAAAGCTCAATGTGTGTGTGTGTGTGTGTGTTGGCGCTCTACAGACCAGACCATTTAACCTACAGCTACCAAATTTGGCACGTGTATACTTTGGAGGCCGGGAATGTGCACCTGGGGGTTATTTTTTCGAAATTTTAACTAGAATTTTATTTATTTAAAAATTAAGCGAAATTTTGACGTGTTTCTGCTATAACTGCCGAAAATATTACCGCACAAAAAAGATTTTTACATGAAGTTAAAGATAAAAAATTTATCTTTTAAATGATACTACTGTTTTAATTTTAAAATTAAATTTCTATTTTTAATGAATTTTTAAATAAATATTTTAACTATGTTTTTCAATAATTTTTTTCGTCAAAAATAAAAATGAGGATTAAGCACGTTTCGCATTCCTGAGAAAAAAATAGCTTTTTTCAAAGTGTTGCCATCACATTGATTAAAGCTCTAACTGAAAATAAATTAAATCTTTTTGAAAATGAATTCTGCAAAATTATAATTTTCGGCAAGTGTCTGTAAGAAATGAAACAAATATGAAATATTATTTTTTCTAAAAAATAAATTCAAGAAAAATTATTTTATGATCTTTTACACTCTCTATAACGGATGTTTATTCAGTCCCGGATCCATTTTGATATTTAATGACTCATAAAATAATGAAGATGTAAACAAACTTATGGCATTTATTGATGGAATAACTCATATATTTTCCTTTTCACGTTTGAATATTTTTACTTTTGTAAATATCGTCTGCGCGTGTTTTTAATTTCAGATAACTTCATTTTCCAGTCTAAATATCTGTACTTTTCTAAATATCGTCTGCTTATTAATTTCATTTTTCTCTCTTTTGTTTTTGGCAACTATTGAAATGTTATCTTTAATTTTGATGTGTTTTTTCTATGTAGTACTTTTGTATGTGATGTTTTATTCGATCGGATATTAAGGAGAATGCATACACCACAAGAGAAAGCACAGATTTTATGGTGTTCATAGAGTTAATTTCCAATCAACTAAATCGCTGACGTTTAAGAGTTAATTTCAAATCACTTAAACTGACTGATTTATGAAGATTTGAATATCACTATTCAATAAAAAAAGGATAATTTCAGATTTTTCATCGATCTTTTCAAAGAAAATACGCCAATAAGCGCGCAAGTTTCTCAAGATTAATTGGTCTAAGATTATTAAAATGGTGAGTTTTTCTAAATTTTTAACATTTAAAACTTTATAAATAAGTCTTAGTTGATCGAGGAAAATAGGAACATTCATTCATTTATTTAAAATTTGGTGTGTCCAGAATATTTATCAGAATATGATACCTTACTGCATTAAATTTAGACTTCATAATTTTTGAAATATATTTATAAGCAGGAACAAAATATTATTATTGATTTCATTTCAATCCTTTTGAAAGCAAAACTAAAAACTGAATTTTATACTGAATCTCAGAAATTTTTGTTCAGTTATTGTTTGAGATATTACATAAACTATGAAAAATATTTTGTATTTAACATAAGACTTAAATACCGAGCGATTCTGTTTGCAATACTCATATTCAATAATAATAATAATTAATAAATAACAATAAAGATGATTAATAAAATAAAATGCTTGGTTTTATTAAAAAATATCTTAATATTAATTGCAATGTCGTCATTTACATTTTTAATTAAAGTTGAAGTTTTACCGGAAATGGCAACAAATTAGCAAAATATATATAATAAATTGAACGAACAATATAAGTTTGGTATGACTATCAAAATTTGAAGATTAAAAATGTTTACTTTGAGAATCCTTTAAGAGACCAGTTACTTAAAAAATTTAATTGAAAATTGTAGCGAGCGGTAATACTGGCGAACCGGCTGGTCGCCAAAGGCGGCTAGTTAGGAAATATTTTTAGAAATTTCATCTGAATTAATTTTTAAATTAGTGACGCAAATTACAGAAATCATAGACAGGCGACTATTTTGTAATGATCACAAAATTCGCAAACCTTGACTATCGAAACAGTGAATATCTTTTCCAAGAGCTGGAACCTGAACTTCTCCAGCATAAGATGGCAAATTCCAGTCATATCCTGACAGAAATCCATGAGATTCAGTTGTTCCTAAATTTAAACGGTAAAATAAAAAAGCTAATTGATTAATTCATTAATACAGATTAAGTACAAAATAAACTTTTCAAATATATTAAAAGAGTTAATTACAATAAAATAGTTAAAATGGTTGAAATTTTAACTTGAATTTATAAATACAGCCCAAACATGCAAGCTGCCATCTTTTTAATGTTAATACTATTCTTTATACAATTTGATGCCGATGATTGAAATGATAATGACGTTGCAAGATTATTTAATGTATTTGATATTGTTTTCTGATTAATACGTTTTCTTTCCTATAATCATTCTGAAAGTATGTCAGCTTTAAATTAGTTATCTCACCTTTCATTTGTAAGATTTTTTTTTTAAAAAACTTGAACGATAAATAATGTTAATAATTTTAAATATTTTTTTTCCCTACATATGGTAAGGAGGATTTACAGATGCTTTAATGGATGCCGGTTCAATAATCCCTGAAATGGCAACAAATTTGGTGACAAAAGGAAGGTTTTTGAAAATACAAGAATCATGGCGGTATCTCTAATAGGAGGCTAGTTCCGTAGATCTTTCAAGATTTTTCGACGCTCTGTCGGAAAACCAATATAAAGCGAGATGCTAAAGTAAGTCGAGCGAATTTTCTCTTTGGGTTATTGGCCTCGGATCTAATTTTCTGGCCATACTATGAGCCCTGAGTGCTATTGCGGTTGATTAAAAAGGAATTGTTGTTTTCTTATTTGTAGTTGATTTGTTGCAAGTACTGTTTTCGAGCACACTTCGGCTGAGTTTTACAATCAGTCTATTATCGAGTCTATTGGATTTCTCACAGTATACACACCGGACAGTCGGCCACAACAAATCCTGTCGATACTGCTACGTTCAGTGGTGACGGGGTGGTCGGCTGTACGCAAGAAGATGTATACACACCGGAAGAATTTTCCCTAACAGTATTTCAACTGTATCATTAGAGAGTGATGATGACCATTTTTGACAAATCATTTCATAGATGGCCGTTGTTTTTCTTAGATGGTACGTTTCTTTGATAAATTTCTAATTTAGAACTGATTTGTGCTCTATGCTACCAATTTCGCAGAATCGATTCGACTGCCCAAAATAAAAAAACATTTTCAAAATCCATCATTTGAAAGTGTATTTACCAGTTTTTAATCTGTAATAAAACCCAGTTTAAATTAAGATATGAAGCATAAAACGGTCATGTGTGATATTGTTATTTTACGTGAGAATCGAAGTTTGTGTTGTCATTCTTTCAACAATGATCATTTACGCTAACTCCAAAATTACGAAACTGCAAATCCTACTAGTACCTGCAAACAAGGTGAAACATTAACGAATAATATATATTCAATAGGGCATTATAACAATATGGTTACAATATAACAATGTATAACAAATATAGCGCCGCTTTTCTTAAAAATTGAATTATGATATCTTTCTTATAATATATTATTTTATTAATGCATTATTAAATTCTATGTTATTTATATCCATAACAAGAAACATACATTATTTTTATCCACATACTTTGGTGTTTATACTGAATGATTTGATTTTGAATTAAACTATGAACAATAATAAAATATTAATTGTAATTCCATTGAAATTTAAATGTCTCTCACCATATAAACTTGCAGCAAATACGTCCTTTTTAATTTTGCTTTGAATGTAGGCGATGTTTTGAACTTTGACAGGACTTCCACAAATGCATACAGCTTTCAGATGATCAAGATTCGATTCCTGTTCTGTTAAAAAGAAAGGTTTGCGTTAGAATGCAATATTTACAGAGAACACATAGAACTTAGACATGCGACGATAGATATAAGTCAAAAATATTCTCAATTTATTTTTTTTAAATAAAAAATCTTTATTATGCTTAGGCTTAGAAAAAAATTGCTTCAACAGACGATTAGAAAAAAAAATCTATATATTTGAAAAATATTAGAATCACTTCCCCAGTCTCAACCACTAGTTCGATTTGGCCAATTTTTATATCATGTTAAAACTATCAATTCTTAGATACATCGTCAACCATCGACTGTCTCCTCCACAACCTCCGTTTTCGAGAGATATTACACATTTTTACAGAAGTGGACAGATCAAATTCAATAATTAGACATATTTCGCAATTTATTTATTTTGCCAATTTATTTTATTTTCAAAGCTAGTTCTAAATAAAGCAGAATTCGTATTCTATGTAAACAGAACAAGCAGGTAGCATTCGATATTTTTACCTTATTCAGTTTGCGAAAAATGCAATAAGTTGGATTAAATAAATTAATACGATTTATATGAAATGCGAATTAATTAGTCGCCGAAGGAATATAGTGATTCATGAAACTTTGCAAACACTTGTATACATCGTTTATGATACATTTAAGCTTTTCCTTATGAATGGTAAAATTGCTGTATCAGGATACCTATTTTTATTCTGTAAGTAATTACTATTCTTAAATGGCTGGAGTGTTTGATCATTTGTGAATTGTTTTATTCTACTGACCTATTCTATCACCACATGAGAGAAACATTGCGAATTATTATTTATAGGGGAAGGCAACCAATCACCAAACACCCATTACAACCGCAACTTTGGACAACCTGCAGTTAGATGACGTACACAGTTTCGTTTGTCATGTCTTTGTGCCATTATTTAAATAGACTTTTATTTTCATACTATTACAAAAACACATAAACTTTTGCTAATGTTGGAATATTTTCTTCTCCTTTCGGTTTTAACTATAATGGCAGATGCTCGTTATTGATTTCTTACAACTGGCATGGTTTTTCAGATCGATATTTGTATGTTGTTCATTGTAATAAAGGGCGTCCCAAAATTAATGCAAGATTTGAATTTGCCACTATTTGAGCAGTAAAGTGTTCACAACTCTATTAAAAAAATTATTTGACAGCTGATAGTTTGAGGTTAGGAAAAATGGAGCTTACCCGATAGAACAACGTGTTAACGCAAGATATGAATTAATAAAAAAGCACAGTTTTTTCTTTGAATTGTTATTTTTTTATTGAGTCGATAAGTACACAGGATAGTGTTATGTATGGAATAACACATATAACAAATGACTTCAGAGCTTTACTGGCACATGCGTACTTTTTTGTCGAAATTTTTCATGCCCATTTTGCATAAATGTGGCAAAATTTCGTTGATGCAGCGTTGAATTTCCTCCTTCGATGCCCGCGTGCTTATGGGTTTGTTGGCATAGTCTTTTAATTTCAAATGACTCCATGAAATAATCCATTGGTGTTAAATCCCACGATCTAAGGGACCAATTATCAAATTTTCGAACTCGGGCCGCCAGACTTTCATTATTTTTGAAATATTGTTCCACAATGAAAACACATTGTTCTACAGTTAAACGCTTCATTTTTACTAACCCTAAATTATTCAACTGTCAAATGGTTTTTTTTAATAGGGCTGCCAACACTTTACTGCATAATGGTGGCAAATTCAAATCTTGTTTTAATTTTGGGACAGCCTTTATATATGAGTAAGATTATAATTGTATATATTTGGCTATTTGATTACGGCTAGGGGAAATATGGAAACTATTATTTATGATAAGGATTCTGATGGAGAGATGGGGCAAATATCCCCCCTTTTTTTCAAGCTACAAAAAGAGGATTTCGATAGTTTCTTTAGATCGACCTCGGTATTATCAGTTTTTACTCTATATCAAAAGCAATAAATTTAGTTCTCACAAGCGGGATATTAAAATAAAGCAACACGGAAATCTCTACACAGAGTGACTAGAAGAAAATTATTTCTAAATGTGGTAATGAAATCTTAATGGCCTAGTGATAATAGGATCGGATCAGCCTTTCTGTAGAGAGAAAAATAATTTCGCTATTTTTGCAATGCCTGTATTCAAATGTTAAAAGATATGTCTGCAGATTCTCACATTTGTTCTAAGTCGATGAAAGGGTACCTTCTATGCATTAAAGTTTCATTTTAAAGTAATCTATTAGGCCATGGTGCCTTGCGGATGTGATTACAGTTTCGAGGCTGAATGTTCCAAATTAAAAACCCAATTCCTTCAAAGATACGTCATGTATGAGGGGTTGGTACACTTTAAATCTAATACCGAGGGCCAAATGTCCTCTCGCGGAAGTTTGAATGCCAATTAAAATATCGTCCTTGTCATCTGAATATGACTCAAAATTACTAGGCTCCTCTCAAAATATCTTTCGTATTGCTTTAAACCAGATTTTAACGTAACAAAACTAAATTTGAAGTAATATTTTGGGACATACCACTGCGAATTTTGAATCGTACTCAGATAACGAGGACAGTACACTAATCGGAGAAAACAGCAATCCTTTTACGAAATTACCGTTTTATATCAGCCGAAGAAGGAAGTGAAAAGGTATAATATATCTGTTAAAACAATGATGAATGTGTCTGATAGGATTAACAGTTTTGAATGCGTTCCGCATAATCAGAATTGAATATATGAACAAAAGCAACCCTATCCACAAAATTTACATTTTAATGTACATATGTCTGAATGCAATTGCATTCTAAGAAGAAATGAGAGTAGTTTTGTCACTTTACTTGGCACCATTTCTTTTTTCTCTATTTTATCTAGCGAGCAAGGTTCCACAAAAAACCACGTGGCTTTGTATTTAGCTAATGTATCCCATATGTTCAGTCCATTTCTGATGTAAGAGGAGGATCCGCTGTATATCATCAATCTCACGCCCAAAGCCATCGCTGGGAGGAACCAATTCCACACGGCCCAGCCCATCTGAAACAAAATACGAACATATAATTTAAAGCAGATTCGAACCTCTGGTCTGTAGCATCACAATATTTTATGTACTCTACTCATCTTTATTTATAATATTTTTAAAAATTTGCTTTTGATTATAGCTACAATAACAAACATACAAAAAATGTTTTAAATCTTGTGGAATGGGAGTGTAAACGAAGTCACTAAAACAATGAAAAAGTATTATTATAAAATATACCCAAATATGTTTCTAAATATTATTAATTTCGTTTATATTAATAAGTTGTTTTAAAATATTATTAAGATCAGAAAAAATATTCGGAAATAAAGTCGATATCAATGGAAAATTTATATTTTAAATTTTAATGCCAAATAAAAATGAATTTTGCGCAACCCTATATTCCAAAATTACTATGAATAAATGTTGATATTTTAATTAATTTATTAATTTTTAATTAAAAATCTATTAAAGATTTTGAAAAAAAGGGTTATTTGCTAGGCAGCATTTACTTCCCAAGAATTTATTATTGCCAAATGTGACAACTCTAGAAACAATGTTTTGCTCTGTACAGCATTTTATGCCTTTCTTGCACTTTCCATGTTGCGACTTATAGACAAAATCTACTCTATAAATATACTGTTTAAAAACTAAAAAAAATCTACAAGGAATTTGACAAAATATTAAAACTCAAGACTGTTTATTTTTATCATTACATCTTATTTTTAGTGTTATCGATTTCACTTGAATAAATCAATGCAAATAAATATATATTAAAAAGCAAAATAATTTTAAAAAATAAATTTTAACTTAACCTTTTAATTAAAATTAATCAGTCTTTATGATGGTACTAATGCCACTTTTTGTTTAGATGTCTAGCAAAATTCCACGAGTCAAAGATTCGTGATAAACTGGAACTGGAACCTTTTGTCTAAGCAGTCTTAAAGCTCCTAAGAAAGATAAAACGATGAATCGTTTTTTCATAGGAAATTGTCTCCACATTCGAATTTGGCTTGGAGAGAAACCTGATAATATTTTAAAAGTCAATGAACCCACAGTGAGCAATTCCTTACAGAGTAGTACATCTTTTAATCTGCTCTTATTAAGAGTACAGTCAAGGACTGAACGTACAACTTCCCTACTCCGTTTCCTGTTTTTCAGCTACGATGTTTTTTAAGTCAGTAGGCTATTGCTAGATGCATCCACTTTTATATTATGGCAAATTAAAATCTAGTTTGAATTAATGATTTTAATAAAGAAAAAATTAAATGCGTTTTCCATATTTCACGTCATTGAAAAATAAGATCTAGGATGCCTTCCAACCACATTTATTTAATCAACCTCTATTAGGAATGAATCTACCCATCGCATCTAAACAGTTTGATCGGAAAGACGGAGAGTTAAATTATATTTGGGATGGTTATAGGAGAGGTATCTCTATTAGCACAAAATTCCCCAAAACATTTTTACAATATCTCTCCGGCATTGGCCGGAATTCAGAACATCGAACAACATCGTGGGAATATCGTACAATATCTTGTGCTAATACAGATGCTGCTGCTGTAAGCAGATTAAAAATCAAATTCGTTTTTTGTTACAAAATCGATACAAAACCATACACGGAGAAAAAATGTACCAATATAATGTTTGTGGCGGTTTAAAAAAATTGTTTTAAAAAACACATTTTATTCATTAAATTTTTCAAAATTTTAATACTATAGTTTAGAGCCAAATAATTTTATTGATTAAATGTTGGATTGTACATATTAGTTATAAAAAATATCAGTTTATTGGTGTTACAAATATGAATTAGAATGTAATGTAAGGTGAATATTTGCAGTTGGCTAATGAAATTATGCTAAAAATAAGAATTCATTGCTATTCCTCAAACTTTTAATAATGTTACCTTGATAATGGATTAAATGAGAAGGCGAGAACAAAGAAAAAGCAAATGAATAGATAATTTTTTAATACTGATAATAGTGATCAAGTGATACATTATTTATCACTTTCGTAATGATTTACTTTATTAATAGAGAAAGCCAATAAACTTATTTACACTTTGACTCCGTTATTTTCGTTTTAAAAGCATATGTTAACTGAAAAAGGCAATAACTCAATTTTTTTTATAAATGAATAAAAATTTTGAATTAATGCAGTTTGTCCAAAATAATGCCATTGGAATTGGAACATATCTTTTTTCGTTAAATGCTAAGTTTTTAAAAGATACATTAGATCATTTACAAGCAAAAACTGGTGATTGCAAGCTTTTAAAAAGGCAATAAAATATTAATAAATATTTAAATGTATAGTTACATTATTGTAGAAGATAAGTCATAGTTTAAAAATTTATTTTAGTTATTTTTACTTTTCTTTTTTTACTTTACCGTATACATAGTATAGAGAAAATAGTCAAACAATTCGAAAAAAATGTCCATCTGTAGTCAAAAAATGTAGTAGTAGTAAAAAGTAATCAAAAATGTCCATCTGTCTGTCTGTGACAAAGATAACCCCCCCAAAAATTGAACTAGACGATTTAAATTTGGTATACGGTCATTACATCAAATTTTCTGATTCTTATCAAATTTTGAGTGAAAATTGTTCAGAGGAAGTCCGTCTGTCCGACTGCTCGAATATAAGTGAACACGATAATTACCAAAACGAAGACAGCTTGATAGGTAAAATTCGGTAAACAGATTTAACATCTATGGTGTAGACACCTATCAAATTTTGAGCCATATCCAAAAAGGGGTTGACTGTTTAACGGTCTGTACTTTCCGAAAAATTTAAATGCAGTAATTCTAAAATGTAACGAATTAAATATATCGTATTTAGTAGAGGATTTTCGTGGCCGCAAATGTAGTTCTGTGTTAAATTTTTGTTTCAATCGTTTAGGAAAAACGCGATTAAAACATAAATTCGATTTTCTGATATTATTAATCGCATGCCAATGATTAATCACCAAATAACACACCAAGGATGACACAATGGCTTCAGTAATGCTAAATTCACGGCAAAAGTTAATATTTCGTAATTACTGTGCGCCAATGTCATGTAAGGCGTTCTCTGGCATGACAAGTTTATTAGAGAAAATCCGAGAAAGCTTTGGGGAGACCACTCCCTCTGGTTCATAGTTGATTTAGATATTTTTTCTCATAGAGCATCTATATTTGAGAATTGCTACTTTCTCCATAAATAAAGAAATTACCAGAATGAGAAGTTATTTTAATACTTTCACATTTACCTTTTTTAATTGATAGCCAGTGGAGATATTTTTTTGAGAGAGAATAGTGAAATTTTTTTTTCTATAATAGAACAAAATGAGAATAATTTACAGCAATTATTAGGCAGAAAACAGTTATATTCTCGACGAAACACGTCCAGTAGAAAATAGAACTGTTGTGGTTTTGACTTCCTTGTTTGGTGTTAGTGATTTGACGTCAAATTTCATGAAATTGAAACAACAAGGAAGAGGAAGAAAGGAAAAGTCGTTTTGTCATTTATCCAACATAACTACATTTTAAAATAGAAAATGCTATTGTTTACATTTTCTAGGAGCCTAAAAAAAGCCTTGGGTCATTTATATATCTAAAAACGTATATATTTCTGAAAAGTTAATTTATGTATTCAACATACGATCCAAATAGTTTTATATCTTTATAAAAAATAAATAAAGGAGATTTGAATTTTTAATCTGAAATATCATAGTTTGATATTATTTTACACTTTGTTTATCGTTCACTATATTATTTAAAAAACTTAAATATGGCAACGATATTGTGTATACAAAAAAACTGCTTTTAATGTGGGTGCAACGCGTCTACAAATAAACGTAACGAAAAAAACTTTAAAAATTGTGAAATCTGTTTAAAAACGGTTTTAAAAATTAATTAAGATTATAAGAAATATTGAAAGAAAAAAAACTGACTTTAATAAAAAAAAAAAAAAAAAAAAAAAAGCACAATTTTTGAATTTTAAAGCGACGAAAAAAAAGAAAAAGATTTTTTGAGGTAATAATATGTTCCGAAGTTATTATGGAAAAATATTAATTTTAAAATTATTTTTTTAATTAAAATTTTAATTAGAATTTTTGTCAGCATTTTTTTAATGAGCTTAAAAATCCATGAACTTACTACGTACCAAATTTAATAATTCTAAATCTAACAATTTACCGTGTAGAGTGTTTTGAACAACTTTGGCATTTATATATGTCTTATTGTACAATTTATAGATAATATTTAATCACTAAATTATATCATGTTAAAATACAAAATTCAATAAAAATGAATCTATGATGACGGAGATGTTCTACAATAACTACTTGAATATCGACGTTTTCTACTTGGCGTATTGATCCATTTTACTGAAAAACATTGCATCTGTACTTGAGTTTTTCTTATGATACGAAACATTTTAAGATCGTCTCCATAGTATTTAATACATTTTCAAGATTAATTTTAACTTACTGATATCTTTGGGTTTTTTTAATCGCATAATTCATACAAATGTACTTTCTCATATAGTTACGGTGATATAACTGTTATAGCGAAACGCAAATGAAATTTTAACTGATTAAAACGGAAAACTCAACAACAATATTCATTATTACAGCGACTTCATAGGCTTGCAGTTTTATGAACTGTATGCTGTCATTAATTGATTGCCTTAAAAAAGAAAAAAAATTCCTTTAGAGAGATTTATTTCGGCTTAATACTTCTTGTAATCTTTTTATAATAACCATCCTTCCTGATAATTTTAGATGTCCTAAAAGTCTTCGAGTTTGAACGTGAAGATTATTGCAAGATTCTGATGATTGTTGATGTCCTAAAAGTCATCGAGTTCGAACACGAATCGAAGTCGTGAACTCGGAGATATGAGGCAAGTGCTATGAAGCGATTCGCTGAAGGATTATTAGTTCGAAATTTTTTTAATAAAGTGTTGAAGTGAAAATTTATGAAATAAGCTTACCGGAATGAAACTGAAGAGTGTGTCGCCAGGTTTTAAATTCCAATGAAAGGCAATGTCAATGAGCAATGGCAAGAATGTCTGAAAAATAAAACATAAAAAAATGCACGGTTTTCTCGATCACTCAGGAATATCGAAAGAAATGATTAGAAAATATAAACCATAAAATTTCTATTGTAATTTTAGATTCTATAGGAAATTAAATATTTCCAGTTATGATCTATACAAATAATGTATATAAACTGAAGATGATATTCATATATTGAAAGTGTATCAATAACTATATTGTAGTGTTAAAATTGTTTTACCGACCAAAAATAACAGTTGTGTGAGATTGTTGAATTATTTTGTATGACAATAATCAACGCATTTGAATAAGTGAGTTTCGTGAATATAAAAGCAATGATTAAAATTGTATAAAATGTATTTATACATTTTGAAAAATGTCTTAAATATATTATTAAAAAATATATGCAAGACCTATAAGTTTAAACCATTAATGCCTAATTTTTTACTTATTAAATATTTCACTTTCTTGGCTAAACCGGGGACATTTCATAGTTTCTTTTTTGTTTTATTTAGGAAATCAACTTGTTTTTCTAAACTTCTTAATAATTTTTTATCGATATAAATTATTTATTAGCCGTATTTTTAAGTCTTAAGTGTTTCAGTTCCAGTTTTTATTTTGGATGAAATAGGAAGAATTTGATGGTAGTGTTTATATTTTTATATTTTGCAATATTAAAAAAAACTTTTTAATACTTCTGTAAAAAATTTTAAAATAATTTCTATAGATAAAATTTAACAATTATATATATATATATATATATATATATATATATATATATATATATATATATATATATATCCATTTACCAGCAATACAACAGCAGAAGAGCGTAAAAGAGAGGGGAAATATTTTTCCCAGTGCCTATATACAATAAGATTCTGATAGGGATTTCTTACACGTGTTGACCAAAGGCAAGAGAATCATAGGGATCTTTTAAAAGAATTTGTTTAGGTCAGCAGTTTTTTATCCCTTCACTCGGGGTGTGTGAACGCTGAATAAAGCATTTTTACAGAGCTTTCTGTTGCATTAATTAAATAGAAAAAGTGGAATGGAATCAGGAAATAAAAGAATATTTCAGAACGAAGTTAATATGGGCAAAATTAAGACAAAACCTTGGAATTTAATTATAATTGAAATGAGATTTTAAAATATCATTATATGTAAAACTAATTTTATTTTTTAAAATGTTCCAATAAATTTAGGGCACAATGTATTAAAAAATATTTCATTAGTATATTTTCAAATTCTTATTAAAAAATATTCTTCATCATGTAATGTAAACTTACGCCTGCTCCATGGACTGGAGCTTTTGGTAAGCCTGTTGTTCCTGATGTGAAAACTATAAAGAGAGGATGATCAAATGGTAACTGCTCGAACACGATTTCAGGCACAGAACCATCGGGGTTTTTGCCACTTTCCAAAAATTCTGGTAAAAAGCAACTGAAAAATTCAAAAAGAATTTTAATTAGCAACTGAAATGCGAGCTCAATAATTCTTCAAGCCCATACTGATAAGTATTGGTATAATTTTAATACATAATTTTGAGAATATGTCTAAGACACAACCAAAATGAAGAGCTTCAGAAAGTGTCTTTTCGTTGTTTCTTTTTCTCATCTCATAATTTGCTTAGAACAATCGAAAGTTTGAAAACTACATATTTACTTAACATTTATTATCACTTTTCTCAAATTAATTTTGGAAAATTCATCTTCAATTAAGAATTTAACAACAAGCTATATTTTTAAGTTTGGAAGTATTTCACCCCAAAAAACTTAAATCAGTGTACCGACTTATTTCTAAATGAAATTCTCTTAAATTCTCACAATACTTTTTTGATACTTTGGTTCTGTGAACTCTAATGCACATTTTAAATAAATAATTAAATATTCAAATATATCTAGGGCTTTGAAATAAAATCACACACAAAAAAAGACTATTACAGATTTAGCAAGGTCATTTTATAAGATGTGCAAAATATTTTTGTTTGTCACTTTATAAAATAAGTATAAGGTTTCTCTTAAGAATATCTTAGGTTTTACTTAAGAAAAAGAATTTAGATGAGAGAAATATAACAAACTAGATGGCTGGAACTTGGTACATGGTCTTTACAAAATATTGTTAATGTATATGAAATTCAGATTCTTTAAGCAATAGGCTTACTGTCTGTCTATTTATCCGTAAGTATGCACGCGCAATAATTTTAAAGCACTGATAGCCTTGAATTGAAAGCTGAAAGGAAATTCGCCAAGTGATTGATTATCTTATGAAACGATGAATTGATTGATTTGGGGTTTTTGGCACATGGGCTATTTTTGGCCATACTGCGCCATCCGTATGGTAAAGTAGAGCATTGTTAATCCTCTTATCAAAAATCAGATCTGGGAAAATTTTAGTTTAAGTGATCAAAAGAGAGAATAGTAGCGGGCATTGAATTAAAGTAGTTCTTCAGTAAGTGATTTGTACGTAATTTAAATCAAGCTTCCAATTTCTTTTCTTCCTACAATTTTAAATGAAATGCGATTCTATTTTCTATTGTTACTGTCCTCTCAGGGCCAATGTACAAAGACAGAAAAGGTTAAAGGAATACGACCAAAAGATCTTGTATTAAATCACTCTTTCTTTCAGTATTTCTGTCTTTTCAGGTGATTTTGAATGCAATGTGAATAATAAATTTTTAAAGTAAATAAAACAAGCGATCATTTCGTTAATTTGCTATCTCGTTATTGGTTCCCTTAAGTCCATGATATTATGCAATAATATTCTGCGTTTACATAATTATTTCTAGAAGATGTCGAGATTGTTTATTATAATTGATTTATTATAATTATATTGGATAAAATTGGACTTATTATAAATATAATAAAAACTCTATTGCTTCGGCAAATTTAGATCCATAACATATCACTGGAAGAGAGTATCTTGCCAATAATGTTTTACGATTTTTATGACATAGATAACACAAAATACACCATGTTGTGATAAATATAAAATGCAATGGGGAAAGAGAATGATCTCGATATTTAATAATGAAAAAAATGTGACTACATGTTATAATAGTATTCACAAATTTAATGCCGGCGTTCTGGCATAGGGGTAGCGCGTCTTCCCCGTGATCTGGGCGTCCCGGTTTGGGCATGGTTATTCTTCCGTTGTTCTATCTGCGAGATGTGTGAGTGTGCCCTCCTGTAACAAGGGGTTGTGCAAGCGAATGAGTGATGCGTGAGTAGCAAAGTCGTACTCTTGGCCCTAGTTGGCGCTACTATAAAAATAAGAGATGCTCCCCCCTCCGGCATAAATCGCTGTTTTCAATATAGCGGACTTGTCCGTGGCAAGTGCCGTAAGAAACAACAACATATTTAATGGGTATTTAAATATATACTCTTGATAAAACCTAGTTGGAACTTTTTACATTACATACCAATTCCTTATGTTTGATATGTCTTTGGATAGGGTTTCTTGTCTAGTTGGAATAATGACGACTTTTTCTATGGAAGGTGTGGCTGAAAAAAAATTAAGTTCAGATAAATACGCAATTATACAAATATGTTTAAATATATTTCTGCAAATGCGTGGAAGAAAAGAAGAAACTTTTGAAATGAACTTCAATTTATTTTATACGTAAGGTATATAATGTACAAGGAAGAAGCGATAAAAGTGACGCGTCAGTCTACATCGCGACACAAAAGAGGAAGAAATGTGTCCTTTCAGTGATTTTACTATGAGATTCTGATAGGAATTTCTTTACCAATAAAAAGTGAGAATTGGATCAAGAAATTAAGCGAACATTTTAAGAAATTAACATGGGGTAATTTAAAATCAAAATTAAGAAATTAACTGGGACAAATTAAATTAAGAGATATCATTACACACACGCACATAACTATTAAACAGAACATCATGTATGACGTGATTATAATTGACTACCTTATGAATGATTTCTCAAAACTAGTTTAACTTTAAGTCAAGTACATTAACCTTTGCAGTCAGTGATATAATTGTGTTCAATAACGAATGAATTCAAATTATTATATTTAGAATATCAGAAGATGGCTATATGCTTTAAAAAATTTTAGAAAAAGATATTTCCCATATTAAAAAATTTAAAATTCGTTGAAAATTACGGAAATTTGCTAAAAAAACAGATAAATATATTATCGGCAAAAATGAAGAAATATGATTACTATGAAGAAAATTAAAGAAACAAACTGCAATGTGGAGAGTTTTAAGATTCTGCAAACATATTTGGCAAAAATGCATTTTATTATTTATTTTTTGATTTTCTCAAAATTATGCACTCCAGCCTTTTATTTATCCCAACATTTATATGTATACTTTTTATATTTGAAAGTTTGTAAAAGCTCTTCATCCAATACATTACTGCTTAATAAATTTCAGAAATGCAATTTAATTGTAATATAAGTTTTTAAAAATTAAAAAGTTAAATGAAATCAGAAAATTCAATTCTTCCCCGATTTTTTAAAAGTTTTTGTTATAAAAACTCCAGTAATTCATTTTTAATTTTATCCTCGACAATATCAAAACAAAGGATTAGATATTAGATAACTGCATATTGGGTACTAGTCGTATTAAGAAGAAACTTATTTTTTTTGGTTTAAAAAAATTACAGCTTATTTTTACAAAAAGTAAAAAAAAAAATTAATTAATTAAATTTTTAAAATTTAAAATAAGTTAATTGGTATCACTGTGTCAAATTTTAAAACATACAATAAACATTAAAGATAAAAAATGGGAGTGTTCTCTTTCCTTAAATAATTAGAACGATAAATTTGAAATCCATTATGGTTTTCAGTTCTCTAATTGAAATTAAAAATGATGACTTTATAATCTTGCTCCAGCATATCTGAAAAACTAAATATTGTTTTATATCATAAAAATAACTTAAGTTTTTAAATATTAGTATATTCTCAACAATCTGAAGGCATTTAAAAGTAATTTGAAAATTGGAACGTTAATGTTTTCTAAATAATCATACATGCATTTCTATATTGTAAGATAAAGAAATGCATATATTCTATATTTTACAATATGATATATATTATGACTAAAGGATATTTTAATTTTCAGAGATTTTTTTGCATTCCTAAGACGTGCAGAAACACCATATTTTGGATGCTCATCGTTGCGAAATCATAGCTGTCGTGGTTAAAATTTCACTACTTACAATCAACTATTCCCGGTACTTTGTCCATGACTGGAAACTCATCTCCTTCTATTTGGAAGCGATCCACCGCGATTAAGAATTTCGGTTCCATTCGCTGAGCAATTTTACAGCATGCCTGAAAAAAAAATGTTTGAAAAACATCAAGTTTCCTTTTTGTACACTTTAATAAAATATTTCATTCGTTTTTGGTTCGTATATTTTGCTAATAAAAATTAATTTTCTGTAACCAAATGATAAAATTTGTTACAAACATATTGTATGCCTTATAAATTAACAATTACCACAAGTATGCTATTCTCAACTTGTTTTTATATCCAACGCATTTGAAAGATAATCGTCGTGGTATCAACATAAGCATTGGGATTGGAAATCTAAGAGACATCATCGGCTACGGCACAACCCTTCCTGTAGAAGATATATCTCGTCATAGGAATGGAGGCAATTTGATCGTAACCAACATTATCTAAAAGGTATCCCTAAGGATCTTTGTGGGTATATAGGAATTTGAATAATAAGATTGCCTTAGTCAATAATATGGAAATTGAGAACCATATAAAATAATGTCATTATATGTACTTCCCGTTATGAGCGTTTTATACACTGAAGCTTGATAAAAAGATATGTCATATTATTGGCGAATAATGTGGTTAATCAGCTTCACCACCATTATTGTAAATTCAGGGAGATCGAGAAACTATATATATTTTTCGTATAGCTGCAAGCCAATCGTCACCGGTTAACGCACCAACATCTCCTTCAAGAGGCATAATCCATAAATGGTGTTATGGATTATGTACTCTTCAAACTCATACTCTTATGTACTCATGTACTCATTTATGTACTCTTATGTACTCATTTATGTAGTCTTCAAAAAAGCAAGAAGCTGCTTTCTTATCCAAGGTGCTCTGTTATTACATGAACCTTATTCATTAATCTTTTTTTTTTTATTATCACTGGAAAGAAAGCCCAGACAAAATCCATGGTTTATTCCGGAAATGCCATATAATTTTTGGTTCAATTAACCTATTCCAAAATTCACTAAAATATTCCTAGTATAATTAAATTTATATCTTCTCTGAGTTGTTTAATGGTTTAATGAGGGAGAATCTATTTTATATTGCCTGTGTAGTGGCGATGGCAAAGGTCTTGAAGCGATAATAGATTGGATGGATTCAACTTGTGTCACACTCGAGTATTCAGCAACTACTTAATGAAATCGAGTATCGGATCCTCGACATTTAAATACGTCAGTCTGACTGATAAATGTTTCACATAAATGAAATTCAGTCCTTCAAAGTAAGTAAGTAAGTTTATGGAAATAAAAATAATTGTAAAATATAATGCAGATGCAATTTACAAAATCTTGCTGTTTTTACATCCAAGAATAGTTTTCTTAAGAATCTAACTGTTTAGTTTTCTCTACCATCAAATTAGGACACACACACACATAAAAAAGTATTTAAAGTTATATACATAGATTTACATATAATTAAATATAAAAATCAAAATAATAACAAACGGATATTTATTTCTTCTTTTGTGTACAGTTGGCGATATTTAAAATATTTCTCTATTTACAGGAATATTTACTATTTGTAAGAGAAAGATGAATGTTCGCCTATGTGTAGAAAGAGATTTCGATGCAATAAATGGCACTTAAAAATAATGTAACTATTTAAACAAGATCATGTTTAAAGGATGGTACTCTTTAAGTAAATTGCAACACGGGAGCTATGTATGTGCACGATTTTAAAATAGATAATGTACTTATATATATATATATAACATTAATCATCGTTTTTTTTCTGTGAAAACAAATGTATAAAATTCTGCTAATAGTTGCACAATTTCTTCTAAGTAAACTTACTTTTTCTCCACTGTACACTTGTAATCCACTCCATATAGCACCTATACTAGCTGCAGCCAAGCATCCAATGACTGCATCTTTCCTGTTATTTAGAAAACCTAAAAGAGTTTTCAGCAATAAACAATAATCTTATACACTTTCAGAAAAATACCTTAGTATTCTTCTGAATCAGAAGAATACTAAGTTTCGAAATAATTCTGCTACAAACAGACAGAGGTTAAGTAGATTTGTCCTGAAAATGCACATAAACTATAATAGAAAGTGGTGTAACAAACTTTTTTTTATAAAAATTTAATTTACAATTCTTTTTTTTCTCGCATATGAAATATACAAATAGAAAGTATTATTATTGTCAGAAAATTCAAGATTTTGACGAATCACCGATTTTTAGAGTTTGAAAAACGTATTTTTGGATTTATATCTGTCTATTAGTAAACAGGATAATTAAATAATACATTGAGCTCAAGGGAAGGGATTTGGTGTAATGATTTTATCCAAATTTGAAATAAATCCATCAAAGATAAACCTGTTTGTATACGTGCAATTGAATACGATAATCCAGAAGCGCAAAGAACTAGATGGGTTAAATTTGGTGTACAGGTTTATCATCTGAAATGTAGAAGCATTTCAAAAATGGACTTGATATGCCAAAGGAGTGGTGAACATTTGTTGGTCTATATAATGATATGCACGATAACTCTAACCTACAACTATTTAAATAAATGAAATTTTGTATGCGGTGTAATGAACAGTATTCTATCTCAAAATTTGGATACAGTTGATGAAAAAGAAGATTGGAAATAATTCAATCTCAGTTTTCACCATTACATTATGAAGAATAAACGCGTCTCAATGCGCTACTAAAGGCGGAAGTTGTGTAAGGTATTCCTACTTGTTAACGTCCGGGACCTTCAAGGGTTTTCCGTTCTCTTTTCAACATGAATTGGATAAAAGAAATACTGCTATCCCATAGCTTCACAAGCAGAGATAGGAAATTATGTTAGCAGATTAAATTCTTTAAATTTTTTCATCTGTTTGGGTATAAAAATTTTGGATTATCACTCTTTACTGAATTGAATTTTTAAGCTTTTTGGATCACATCACTGTAATATATTTTAATACATCCAAGAAAAGAAAAAAAAAATCCTATTATTTGGCTAAATAATGGATGTAAAACAGTAAAAATTTACCTGCTACTACGTCTCCGCTTTTGAGACCGTGCTTTCGAAAAGCTGCAGCATATAATTTCACTTCCTCATACAGTTGAGCATGCGTTAATTCCTCAAAGTTGTCCTCCTCGTCTATAGAAAAAAAAATATGGTTATGAAATCAGTTCAATTGTGCATGTACATTACCTTTAAATGCTGTACGAATACATATATAATTTGAAAGTTAACATTTTATGATTTGAAGTATTAATTTAATATTAGCAGTTGTATACTATTCATGTTTAGAGGGTTTGGAGGTTCGATTTTGAGTTATATCATTTCACTTATCTTAAATTAAGTAATGAAAAAAAAATCAAAAACGTGTTTAAAATGCACATGCATTTTAATTATATTTATTGTATGTCAGACAATATTTTATTTCTAGATTCATTATTATTGTTAAATTATTTCATTTTTGTTACTATTGCTATTAGCACTTTTATACTTATATCAGTTTGTTAAATTTTGTTTTTAGGCAAGAAGAAAGCGCTTAGTGAGGAGCATTTAAATTTGATCTATTAATTAAAATAGAAACAATCAAAAGATTTTTTCACCGATTGTTAAAGAATATGCTAATCTTTTGATGGTAAAGCGGACAATCGTTCCGCATTAACCGGCGAATCCAAGTTTTTGCGTGTCTCTTAAAGCTTGATCCAAGCCCTCCAATAAAGGTATGTTACTACTTCTCCTGCTTATTTAATAATAGCCAAATAATGCTCCAAAAGAGACTAATATCTTAACTTCATGGATATTGGTAAAAATTTGATGAATTTACCGAAAAAAATAGCATTTGCATGATACTAAATATTTTTGCATGATACTAAATATTTCCGAAATAACCAAAAATATTTTGCAAAGACTTGGAATTTGCTTCAGTCATTTGAGGCTAAATGAATATTTTAAGAAGTTGCCGAGAGAAACAGAAGACATTCAAAATTAGTTTCTGTTCATACAAGGCTAGGTGTAGTAGGAGACCATGTGAACCCACAGAAATCGCGTCACCAGTTAACAATGTGATATCCAGCATTCGTACGGAGCCAACTATTGCGTACAACAGAAGGTCATGCATACATCAGGATCATCACGTGACTCAAAAGGCACAATGGCAAATGGTTGTTTCTTCGGGATAACTACTTGACATTGTTCCACTGCTGTCATGTGATTTTCCTGAACTAGGTGTGACTTTATATTGCGTGCAGTAGTTGGCCTCGTGTGAACGCTGCTTATGGGCATATGTAGATTTGGGACAATGGTCATCAGAACTATATATTGCATCCAGGCTTGTCGCTGTCTGTGTTTTTCTGTTATCGCTCCATCCCCCGCTTTCTAAAATATTCTTTTGATTTCAGATTCTGTAATAGTAACACTCATTCCTTACCGATAACGGGATTTTGTTATATCATGTTTTTTCCTGTTTATTCTAGCCCTTAACCTAGTGAAAGCAAATTTTTAAGATGGGTTTATACTCAGCCATTTATAAGATTTCAGTAAGATCACGCATGCGCAGAAGAAAGAATGCGCATGCGCTGAGAGAGTGGACAATAGCAAGTTCTTGTCGATGGGACAAGTACTTCCTACTATACAATTTCTGCGCATGTGTTGTCTTACTGAATGGATTGTAGCTGGCTGAATGTAAACCCTATTTTAGAATAGAACAATGGCGTAAGAAACATTTGAATGACCATCGTGCTACTCTTTAGAACCAACATCCACAAACATGCATGTAATGTAACTTTTCTCACCAAGGCAAGCGAGAGCAATGGTATCCCTTCCTCGCATTCTCATAAGATTTTCGGCATAATTGAGTTTCGCACCAGTAAACCATTTGTTGTCTAAGAATCCAGGACCCGTTTTTACAAAGGCCTAAAATTAGAAAAGGGGGAAAAAAAATGTTTAAAGCACATATGATAGCGTAAAGCTATCAGATAATCAATATATTCACAGAATATTCTGAACTCCATATATGCTGAATTAATTTATCATTAATTTTGAAGTTGAATTTTTGAATCAGTAGATAAATTTAGATGCAAAATAACTCCAGGAAATAAAAAATAAGTGTTTAGAAAATTAAGGTAAATATTCTAAGATGACGATTATATTACCAAACATTTGATTAAAGCCGCAACTTCAAGTGCCACGAGAGATATCAAAAAGCGCAACCAAGGAAATAGAATTCTATACTATTTAATAAATATTTTAATAACTTTTTTATATACTCGCAACTCAAAAGAATTTTGAAAAAATTATTGTTATTTATTAAAAATTTTATTAGTCTTTTTTGCATTCCGCGAATTTGCGATTTGCATTAAAACTGGAAGCACAATCTTTATAGTGGAAGGGTTTCTCCTTTGCTTTATATAATTTTCTGCAGTATTTTTGATCTACTTGCATTCCTGAAAAACATTTAAGCATTCCTTTAAGCATTTCCTAAAAACACTAAATACATCCACTAAAAACATTCCTTTTTAAATATTTATACAGTTTTTATCTGTTACTTTTCCTACATATTGAATTTTATTTACATATATGTAACGGATACAACAACAGATTATAAATATGAATGCTTATGGAAAATTTAGGAATTAATTACTTTTTTATATGGCTGGGATGCAATGACTTTAAAGTAATCCCAAATTTCATCCCAAAATTTTTCCGTGTTGTCGACAGACCATTTATGAAGATCCCAATAATTCTCTGTAAAAAAACAAAACAATTATTATTAATTTTTATTCTTTTAGAGTTTCAAGAACCAAAGAATTTGATTCAACATAACACTAATAATGTTTTGAAAACAGTTTTATCAGGGAAAGAATGTACATAAACAGTTTCATCGAAAAAAATTTGAATTTTGATAAAATCAATAAGAAAAATTAGAAAAGGGAATAATTATCTTTGAACTTTTCGGCTTTTATTGAATCTCAGTGAAGCCTTTGAACTGTAATGTAAAATTCAATATGTTGTATGACATTTCATTTTGTTCGAACCATTTCTAACTGAACAAGCAATAAACTTAATAGCTTTCATTATGTTACAATTACATTATTACCTAATTTAATATCCAGGTGGATAGAATACGCAAGAAATTTTCTTTGTGAAATATTTTCACAATGTTTCATCAATTGGATGAAACATTTCATCTGAAATCCATTACTACTTTATAGGTTTATGTTCATTTTATTTTCTCGTATAGGAAATACAGAGAAAGTATTGAAATCGTCGCAAAAATTCGAACTCGAAATTTTGAAGAAACTTCATGTTTTAGACCTCTCACTAAGTTCAAAAAATGCATTTAAAAATGTTTTCGCCGTTTACATCAAATTTGTAGATTTTTATTATATTTTGTGCAAAATCCATTCGGATGACTTCTGTCTGTTCGAAAATAAGTATTTCACCATGACTACAGAATGAAGAGAACTGGACTGATAAAATTAAGTACAGAGATTTAACATCTGTAGTGTCGACATCTCTGAAATTTTGAAAAAAAAATCAACAAGGGATTGACCATCTATTGGTCTGTACTTTCAGAAAAATATAAACACACTAACTCAAAAATGTAATGACTTAAATATTTCAAATTTGGCAACACATTTCGTTACTACAAGTGTAATTATGTAGCAAATTTTGGTTTCAATCGGCTCGGAAAAATGTGTCTAAAACACAATTTGATTTTCCGATATTATTAGCAATATGCCAGGGATTAATCGAAAAAAAAACACGTCAAGGATCACACGATAGATTCAGTAAAATTTAAATTCCGTACTAAAGGTTAATATTTCATAATTATCTAACGCCAATGCCAAGCACGGCGATCTATGGGGTAACATCGTTATTAGATAATATGCGAGAAAGTTTTGGAGGGACTACTCCCACTAGTTTCAAATTGAACCCAAGAATGTATAATTTGCTACGTATAACGAGTTGATTCATACTAATGTGCGGAATGTAATTTTAGATGTTACGCGACTTGAAAGAAGACAAAGTAACGTGACAGCACAGTAACAACAAACAAAGTAACGTGACAACATTGCGATGAATAACAGTATGCAATTCCTTTCGTTAGCGAAAATAAGCAGTTATATGTCAACAAAAATGATCCTGCTGAATCAATTTTGAGTCGTTTCAGAACACTATATAGTTGATGCCATTGTTAATTTTGGAAAAATTTAGCTATATATTTCTTTGAATAAATTTTTGAAGAAATTATAATATCTGAGGATTTGTTTTTAGTTCTCGGTTGCATAACTGCGTCTCATTATTAAATTAAATTTTAAAAAACCGAAAACGAAAATTAAAAGACAATGAATTGAATATTTATTTTTTGTTGCCTTGAATAATGTTAAAGTGTCTATTCTGAACTCATTTTCCCACGTTTATTTATTTAAATGCAATTTTTTGAATAATTATTACAAGAATAAGGAACACATTATTTTATTAAGATAATAATAAAATTTTAATTAATAAATAATTTAATTAATAATTTTAACAATAATAAAATAGAATAATTTGACATCTCCTAGGGATTTTAAAACAATATCACAAATATTTATTACAAAATGGAAATTTAATAATTCGGCAGAAACAATATATTTTAAATTTGGAAATCTACTCTATTGGAAAATGAAACATCTTTTAATTTTGTTTAATACTTAAAATATCTTCTAATGCACCATTATTTTTATAAAATTCCTTATTCTTATTATTGGATTTTATTAATTCACTATATTATCAACATATTTAATGAACTACATTATTAATTAGCTACATTATCATGCTTACCAATCTTTCTTTTCCATGACGAAATAATTCGGAAATTTCATTTTTTAATTTATTAATTTTCTATAAAAAACAAATTGACAGGAAATATCTATCAATCGAAATTCTAGGAATCTATCCTTCATAAATTTCAATATCAAATTCACAGCATTGTGTTATAACAAATCAGAATAATTATATGCTTTAAAATTTAAAATAAATTCTCTTTCTGAATTCATTTTTGTATTTTTAACTGATCAGAAATGAACTTTAAATACAAATCTTAAATCAAACTGCTAAATGAAAATTTCATGTCATCTTTACTAATATTTAATTATGTGTAAACTATGCACGTCCAATATATACAGTGTCTCACAAAAGTGATGGGACACTTGTGCTTTACAAAAGGAAACTGTAATAAAATAAATTTAAAAAACATGTACACATTTTTTGTGGGTGTGTTGCATACTTAAATTTAATAACAATTATTACATAACATACATTTTGTCAAAATATTAAAATATTAATTTAATAAAAATACAATTGTTTAGAATGGAGCAAAAAATGGCTCACATAAGTGATGGGACACCATTAGATATGCAACAAAAATCGCCTGAAATAAGCAATAAAAATATTTTTGGTGGTTTTATTTTTACTCAAAAGCAATTGGCAATAATTTATAAAATAGTCTGCAGTATTTCTCTTCAGTTTGTGTTGGCATTTTTGTGTATTTTAGCTCTGTGCAGCCATGAGCGCTGAACGAAAAGAAACTTCACCTGAAATTCGAAAATTAGTTATTAATTTGCATATTGAACGTGGAAATTCTATTAGAAAAACTGCTGAAGCAGTTGAGTCATTCAACAGTTTTCAATATCATTAAACGATATAAAAAGAATCATATTATTCAGGATAAAAGAAGACCTGGCCGACCATCAAAGCTATCCGATGGAATAAAGCGAATTAACTCTCGAAATATTAAAAAAAATCCAAGAAAGAGTGCTCCTAAGGTTACTGCTGATTTACAAGCATTATATGGAATAATTGTTAATCCTGAGACTATTTGAAGGGTAATTCGATATGCTGGATATCATTGTAGAGAAGCCTGGAAAAATTCTTCATAAGTGAAAAGAATAGAAAACTCAGACAAAATCCAACATAAATAAGAATTCTGATTACTGGAATTAAGTTATATTTGCTGATGAGAGTAAATTTAATATATTAGGTTCTGACTGTAGAATCTTGGTGTGGAGAAAACCCAGGAAAGAATTTCGCAAATAGAACTTGGGGTCAACAGTAAAACATGGTGGAAGAGGAGTTATGGTATGAGGGTGTATGTCGTCCGCTGGAGTTGGTAATCTTGTTTTTATTGACAGTATAATGGATCATTACAAGTATATTGACATTTTAAAGCAAAATTTGAAATCTTCAGCACGAAAATTGAACCTTCATACCGATTTTAAATTCTACCAGGACAATGACCCCAAGCACACTGCTTTGAACGTTAGACTCTGGCTGCCGTATAACTGTCCTGAAATAATAAAAGCACCACCACAATCTCCAGACTTAAATCCCATAGAGAATATTTGGCAAGAATTGGAATCAAGAATTCGCAAACACACCATTTCTTCAAAACAACAATTAAAATCGGTGCTTCATGAAGAATGGGGTAAAATCACTCCAAAAATCACAAAAAAATTAGTCGAATCCATCCCAAGAACATTAAATCATGTTTTAAAAGTAAAAGGAAACCCAACAAAATATTAAAACCTTTTAAAAAGTAAAATTTTTGGATAAATATTTGATGGAAAAGTAAGTGTCCCATCAGTTATGTGAGCCATTTTTTGTTCCGTTCTAAACAATTGTATTTTTATTAAATTAATATTTTAATATTTTGACAAAATGTATGTTATGTAATAATTGTTACTAACTTTAAATATGAAACACACCCACAAAAAATGTGTACATGTTTTTTTAATTTATTTTATTACAGTTTCCTTTTGTAAAGCACAAGTGTCCCATCACTTTTGTGAGACACTGTATAATATTGAACCGATCTTTATTCTTTGAAGTCATATCTCCAAAATTAATATAAATATAATTTTTAATATGAATTTTATTTTTTATTTGTATAATTTTTATATCTTTATCCATTTTTATCACATAAAACGTTTTTTGAAAAATAGAAGAATGTAATTCCATTGTGTTTAAAAATGCTGAAATATATTAATAAAAACATAGCATCCCTCAATATAATTATTAAAAGAGCTTCAGTTTTATTCTTTTATATTATTTTTACTAAAACTTATGATGTTTTATTTATTCATTAATTTTGAAATTATTTTAAGCAGTCATGATATGTCTGTTCGGATGACTTTTTTGGAAATGCTCTTTTGTGAAATTGAATTACGACACTATTTTAGCGCTCTACTATCATGCTTTAAAGGGAGATTGAAACAAGTAAAACAAATCGACGAGGAAATCGAACAAAATGACTCATTCAGCAATCCCGGCTGATTCTAAATTTGTGAAAGGCTACTTTCTCTGATACGCAGAAAGCTCACGAATTTCCTGCCAGATCAGCAGCATGTTCGAAACGGAAATATTGATAACAGCTTTCAAGGTTAATGTAAAAGGGTAAGATAAACTCGGTGTGTTAAAAGAGTTGGGTCTTAAATTTGATTAGATACGACGTTTCGATTTTCATCTAATCTATCTCTGAAACAGAAAAGAAGTTTTTACAAATTTAAGTACAGCAACACTTGAAATCTGTGTGCCGTTCCACCTAAATTTTTAAAATCAGTGAACGGATATCTAAAAGGCTCTAAGAAATTTCTCAGAATCGATAGGTTCAGGAGCCAACAGCTTTTTTATTAATGTATTGGCTTGGTTGTCAAATAAATGAATTTGTAAAAATTACAGTCTTGTGAATTATAAAATAGTAAGTCTACAAAGTATATTTATTCACATAAAGTTATTAAAATCATTAAGAAGTGTATAACTAATTGCTTAAGGTATAAGGATATTCATCATTAATTAATTATTTTATTTTATTTCATCTGAGAGTTCCACAAAATGAGTTCTCTTATGTTAAATTAGTTTAGAGTTTATTTATTTTTGTAAATTAGTTTGGAGTTTATTGTAACTATCATAATTATTAATTACTTTTATAATTTTTCAGAAAATATTTATTATTTTACTTCTTACGATATATATATATATATATATATATATATAAACATTATTTTATTTGAAGCAGAATGCAGTTTGAAGACAGTGAAGAGACTTGCTATTTCGTGACGTCGTTTTATTTCATTTTTCAGAAGCAGGCATATGTACAAGCGATGAGCACACAGAACGACACAGCAAAGGAATGAGGAAAAAGCTCTTGGACATTTTATCCCTGGTCTTATATAACCTATGATTTTGATAGGGAAAACATTTCTTCATATTACGAGATTTCGATAGGGATTTTCGTTACACGCGCGAAGAAGGCAGGAGAAACACAGGGAGATTTTAAAAAAGAATTTGCCTCATCAGCGGTATTTTGCCTCTTCACGCGGAGTGTGGGAAAGTTATTTTAACTGATTCTGCAATTTAACAAAGCTTCTCTTGAATTAATTAAGTAGAGACAGTGGAATTGGATCACGAAATAAGAGAATATTTTTGAATAAAGTTACTATGGGCTAAATTAAGATAAAATCTTGAAAATTAATTAAATTGAAATTAGAGTTAAAATATCAACTCAGTTATGCAGTTGGATAGACAAATTCGAAATTTAATAGAGTAATAAATCTAGCGTCATATCAGAAGAAATGTCATTTAAAAATTCATTTTAAAAGCAAACTGTATATAGCTCAAAATATTGCACAATTCACCAAAAAAGGGCACTATCCTATATATAACCACTATTATGCATAAAATATAATATTTATTATATACAGGATTTAAAATACTAATATTTCTTTCAAATCAAGATCACTGCAATCCGAATACAGTGATTTTTTTCTTAATGTGCTTCACTCGCCCTTCTAAAAACGTTGAATTAAAACAGGTACCGAGTTGGTGCAGTGTCGCATCATTATAATTTGATACATAAAATTTTTGTGAAATATTTGCAATAGAACAATAAAAATAACCATTACTATGAGAAGATTAATAAGCTGTAGGTTGGAGTTAGTTTAATGTGTTTCACACGCACGTTTGCTCTCGAGCCAGCACACACACATATAGGAACAGTAATCAATGCTAAAACAGAGAGCCAAAAAATGATATCTGATTTCCTATTACTCATTTTTTATATCCGTATTAGAACATGTATCGGATTCAGATTCTCGACAGATAAACCACAGCATCTGTGTTCTAAGTTTGATGTCATATGACTATTAGGATATTAGCTTCCGATAACAGAGTACGCCATAATGGAGGAACTTAAATGGAATTGTGATTGATACCATATCCTCGATTCCGAAGCTGTGACTTCATTACTGAGTAATCTCTGTCCTTTTCAATTTTCGCATAAGAAATTATTAAGAAAGAAAAGTATCACAATTGTTAAGACAATTTGATCTGGAGAGGTTTGTGTATTTCTGCGTTTCGAGCTCACTTAAATTCATAAATGTGAAGAATGGAATTCTCTGCAAATAGGATTACTAAGAGAAAAATAAATTAGACAAATGAAATTTGGTCTGTGGCTGTAATGTCTCACATTTTATAGACTCCAAGTATTTTTGGATCCAAACGGTGAAAGGGTGAAGGTTTGGAAGGTGCATAGAACTTTCTTTAAGCTAAATTGAATAAAATTACAACATATTTTATGAATTAACGAGGACGTAGAGAGGAAAAGAACTCAATTGGTTCAAAGAAATATTCTGAGATTGTTCATTTCAATATTATACGATTACTTATTTTACTTTTATATTATTAAAAACGTTTCCTTTCTATTTAAAAAATATAATTATTTCCACTATTTGTCTTTATTTATATACTAGCCGCCTTTCGCGACCAGCCGGTTCGCCAGTATTACCGCTCGCTACAATTTTCAATTAAATATTTTAAGTAACTGGTCTCTTAATAGATTCTCAAACAAAACATTTTTAATCTTCAAATTTTGATAGTCATACCAAACTTATACTGTTGTTTAGATCGTTTAGTTCAATTTACTATATATATTTTGCTAATTTGGTGTCATTTCCGGTAAAACTTCAAATTTAATTTAAAGTGGAAATGATGAAATTGCAATTAATATAAAGATATTTTTTAATAAAACCAAGCGTTTTATTTTATTTATCATATTTATTGTTATTTATTAATTATTATTATTATTGAATATGGGTACTGCAAACAGAATCGTTCGGTATATAATTCTTATGTGAACTACAAAATATTTTTCATTATTTATATAATATCTCAAAGAATAATTCAGCAAAAATTTCTCAGATTCAGCATAAAATTCAGTTTTTAGTTTTGATTTCAAAAGGATTGAAATGAAATCAATAATTATATTTTGTTCCGGCCTATAAATATATTTCAAAAATTATGAAGTCTAAATTTAATGCATTAAGGTATCATATTCTGAGAAATATTCTGGACACACCAAATTTTAAATAAATGAATGAATGTTTCTATTTTCCACGATCAACTAAGACTTATTTATGAAGTCTTGAATGTTAAAAATTTAGAAAAACTCAACATTTTCATAATCTTAGGCCAATTAATCTTGAGAAACCTGCGCGCTGATTGGCGTATTTTCTTTGAAACGATCGATGGAAAATCTGAAATTATCCTTTTTTTTTATTGAATAGTGATATTCAAATTTTCACAAATCTGTCAGTTTAAGTGATTGATTAAGTTGATTGGAAATTAACTCTTTTTATTTAAAATATTAGTGTTT
>JAPMOR010087566.1:0-42401 GCA_026543865.1 Argiope aurantia
TTGTCTTATTTCTAAAAATAGATTACATTTTTATACTGAAATTCACTAATTTTTCATCTTTTCATTAAATATTTAATTGCATTATTTTCTTCGATTGTTGAAAGTTAAGGAGAAAGGATTCTGTTTTATATGTTAATATTTAATTCCGTTAAAAATCTCGTGAAATTTAGAAGATAGATGAAATGGATATTTAAATTTTTAATTGCCCTATGATGTTATTAGAATGCTTCTCTTATAAAGGTGTATATATAGAACGAATATGCAAAACTTTTAAAATAACACTGTTTTAATATCAAATAGTTTGGCAGAATCATGGACATACAGTTATATCTAAATGATTAATCTGAAAATAAATTAACCAGCATCCCTTGCGAACCATGTGATGGCTAGAAGCGAATGGTATTTAATATAGAATTGTTAATTTTTAGACTTATAAGATAAAAAATTGATCCATATCACAGCTATCCCCTATGTATATCTATTTTTTCTACTTATTTGTCAATAGAGCGTCTTTGTTGTTTATAATTTATTTATTTAAGATAAAATATGATTAAAAACTTTGATTTTTTCTAAATCTGCTAAATGAGGTTTTAGAATTTTGGTTTCAAACTGACAATTAAATGAAATCATTTTGCCAACAACAGCAAAATAATTTAGGAAATTAAAATTTTTTTTAATAATCTTTATTTTACGTTAACACAATTGATTTAACTAAGAAGCTCTATGCAAATGAAATAAAATCTAATTTATTTTGAAAATATCGGAAGATTGGAGTTAAAATATTTAACGATGGAATATTCTATTTTTATTAAAGATACTACTATTTTACTATCATTACTATTTTTATCATTATATCGAACAAATTATTCATTGTTTCCTCTAAATTAATTTTAACTGCTGTTGTTTATTGCAAGACTTTTATTCGTAACATAGAATAAAAAAGTTAGATAATTTTTCTAAAGCCTTTTAACATTATAATTAGACCTGCATACAATTTGTTGGACTGTCTAAATTTTTTTTATTGTTTTATTGTTATTTTTTTATTGGACTGTCTAAAATATTTTTCAGAAGTATAATTTTCTTTTACATATTAACCCTTTCTAAGGCCGTGGGAAGTATGCTTCCCACCAAATTTATCAATCTTTGCATGAAATTATTTAGGTTGGCATAAGTTCTGACAAATTTTTTTAGAAAGACAGAAACTTAGATGCTTCACTTCTTTATCTCACACAAAATGATGTGTCTTGGTTTGTCACTTAATTATTAATTAAACAAATTAATTAATTAATCACATTAAATTTATCTAATAAGCTAAATGAATCTTTTTTCTTATTCTAATTTCAAGCCTAAAAATATTTTAACATAATATGACTAAAAAGAAATGGCCCTTTAAAGGGTTAAAGTGACTATGAGTAATTACTACCATTTCATTTGTATACTTTTTTTTTGGTAAAATATATGAGTTTTCCTTGAAATGTTTGTAATTATAAAGGCACTCTCTGCAATTTAAAATTCAGATTATTTCAAAAATTTGCAAAACTAAAAACTAATGAAATATAAATTAAGAATGCATTACCACACATAAAGCAAACTGTATATATTTTTAAAATAAATTAAAATTATTTTAAGCGAAAAAGACTAAAATCTTTTAATTACAGAAACATCCCAGATAGATTGAGATTTTTTGTTTTTGTTTTACTGAATTGTTGTCGATAAAAATAATTTTATTTTCATTAAAAGATTTTATCCATGAAGAAATTAAGTGAAATATTTAGATGGAGTTAAGAAGACGTGGAATTTATTTTTCTTCTGATATATATTAAAAACAAACAAACATCATTTAATGTCCTCTTTTCCTCACAATTTGACACCGTTTCCAACCCAAATATTTCTCGAAAAAAACTTACTGTTTAAGATCTTAAAAGCAAGTAAAATATTTAACCAGAAAACGCATACTTCCTACTTCCTCCAGAACCCAGCCCTTTTCCACCTCCCAATGATAGAACAAACAATTTATCCAGGAAAAACAGAGCAAAACCCTTTTTCCAGCCATCAGCTCGGAAAATGGAATCATGGGAAGGGGATGAGGCATGCCGGGAAGCTCGATCCAAAATGGCAGCTTGCCATATGATCATCAACGGCTGGGACATAAAAGCCATGTGCGTTTGCTCTTTGTGATCACATGTAGTCGTTATTGATTCTGGTCCCGGTTTTTTGCTATGTGTGCACCGAAATGGTTGAATTGTGTTTGCTCGTCGAAGAAACAATTCAAGAAAGGATATATTAAAGAAAATTGATGGTTTAAATTATACTCTAAACTCTCAATAACAAATTGAGTGATCTTCCTTAACATTGAAAGGGTAAAAATGATTGCTTTCTATTATTTAAGTTTTAGACGTTGAAGGTTGTTTGTTGATGATTGTTTTGGATTATTTGTGAGATGTAATTTAATGTGAAGTTTCAAAAATTAATTCAAGGAATTCATGATTTTTGTAAAAGAAGTAGAAGAAGGTTTAGAGAAAAAAAAATGAATTAAGAGTTATATATGTATGACATTTGTATTTGATGCTGTATATGTTTCGGATAAAATTGGCTGATATATTAGAGAATTATAAATAGGATTATGAAATTGAGTATCGAATTAAAATTATGTTAAGAGAAAATGAATGATTTAAGAAATAAAAATATTACTTAAATTAATTTATGATTATATAAAAAATAATTATAAAAATTATCACCCTAAATCATTAAAATTATTTTAGCATTTGTAATTATTATATGTCATGTGATTCTGCTTAGTATAAAATTTATAGCATAATGCAAAGGGATAATTATTGACATATCAACAGGTTGGTGATATTTGTCCTTTAGTCATGGATTGACTAACAATAAGATTCGTTTCTGAAATTTATGTATTATTGTATATATATGTGATAATATTTTGAAGATTATTTTTTTACATTTTTTAAAAAGTGTAATTTATTTAAATTGTGTTAATAATTCTTGAAAAAAATCTCTTGTTATTGATTAATTTTTAAGCAGATATCAAACGATACAAAAATGATAGAATGTTTTTATATTGATTTAGTCTAATTTTTGAAAATATTATGCATTTCGAATACTGTAAATTGGAATGTATAAAGAGCATTTTAAGATGGGGAAATTTTGCATGTTTAATGCACTTCTTTGAAATATGTTAAAAAAATTAATCAAAGTCTACTGACCATAAATTTTTGACTAAAAATGATTTACTTATTAATCATAAGAAATTTTGAAAAGAAATTAAAATAAATTGTCCAAATGATTTTTTTTATTAAAAGTAATTTTCTTATTTAGCAAATAATTTTTATTTAATAAATATTACAAAGAATAATTCAGAAACTAAGATTCTTAAGTTAATAAATATTTAATGAATATTTAAATTAAAAAAACATTTTAATGCTTAATTAAATTTAAAACTTTTTAATGAATAATTAAATCAATTAATTTTTTTGCAATAAATTTCTGATTAAAAATTATTTAATTGTTAATCAAAAAAATTTCCAACAAAGATTAAAATTAATTTTGCAAACGATTTTTTGTGAAATTAATTTTTTTAATAAATATCACAAAGAATAATCCAGAAATTAAGATTCACAATTAAGTTAATAAACATTTAATGAATAATTAAATTAATAAACATTTTTATATGATAAAATGAAAATAATTATTTCCCTTACAGAATATATTATCTAACGTTAAATGCTGAAATACACTAGCAACTAATTTCATTTCTTAAAAATTTTTTCAGGAAAAGCAAAGGTTTGCAGTTATTGTATAAAGCGAAACTGTATTCCAGTATTCAATTAATAATAAGATGTCACTTCTTAATGAAAAAAATAAACATTAAATTCGTTCTACAAAAAGGATAGCACACGAAATTTTTTTTCAGATCTTGAATAAGATTCTGAAAAAAACTTAAAAAATTCTTTTTTAGATCTAATTTTAATAGCTTTTTGTGCTTCTTTATATGCATTTAACAGTAAAAAGATAACATATCAAATTCTCTGATTTAATAATTTGATAATTATTTCAGCTTGAAATAAGCCGACAGTAAACTACATTATAGAAACAAACATTTATTATAAATTATTTTTTATTTTAAATTTTATATTTTAAAATGAAATATACTTTAATAGAAGTAGAATTGTTTAAATGCGCTTAACGCATTGCAGAGCTGTTGTTAATCCTTTCTGATGAATGTATAAGAAAGTGTTTTTTTTTGTTAATATTTTATATTGTTTCTATAGATAAATGATTAGTCATTTAAAATTTTTAATAAAATTTTTTAAATAAAAAGTTTTGATTTGATTCAAAACAAAATAAGATATTTTTTAAGCAAGTGTTATAAAAGAACTTTATATTTTATGCTATTAAATGCTAAGAATTCATTTGAGTTTATGCATTAGCATTACATATTTCAAGACAATTTATTCTACCCAAGACATGTAGATTATGTAATTAACACACATCAAAACAGTTACTTGCTTGTAAAGTTAAAAAAAATATTTTTAAAATGTTTGAAAAAAAAAAGATGCATTATTTTTAAATTCCTGTTAAATATTCATTTAGGTTTTTTTCCTTAAAAAATTCAATTTATAATTTTTATTAGTTGTATTAATAAAAAAACCTCTCAGAATTACTAAAAACTCATTTTTAAGTAATATTTTCCGCTTCTTTTTAAAACTATTTTGGTGTATACAATTTGCTACGTTTTGTTTATTTAATGTTTTATTTGACAGTTGAAACATATATTGTTCATTTTTACAGCAATTATTTAGGGGCCAGCTTTTGTTTTTTATTATTAAATTTTTGTAATGTGTATATGGGTACTTTAAGAGCAAAAAATTAGTAAAAAGTAGTAATATGAAATAAAATCAATGATATTGTTCTAAGAAAGGTTTCTAGTGCTTATTAATATTTTCATTATTTCAAACAAAAAAATAATATGAAAGCTAAAATGAATAATTGAATTTTATATAATCAATCGTATTGATGTCTCTGTTAGTACGGAATTGTGTGAATTAAGAGTTGAAAGCAGAATTTGTAGAGGTATTTTTATGACAATAGCTATATACTTGTTACAAAAACTGTTTTACAGATAGTGGGGGGGGATAATTGTTCTGAATTCCGGCCGACTAATAAATTTTTTTTGTTATAATAAATAATTTATTTAAGCTTATAATAAGATGTTTCCTCAATAAGACAATAAATATTCACCCTAGAAAATCTAATTTTTTCTAATAGTTTGATAAAAATTGTAGGAATTAACTTTTTTTAGTCCAATTAGTTAAATTTTAGCATAGGTTTGCTTCATGTTAAGTTTTAAAATATCAGTTTGATTACTTGTATAAAACATTTTATTATTATAAAAAAGAAATCAGGTATAATTTATATTTTTTATTATATTATATAGTTTCAACGTTCAGAAGTACCTTTACAAAAAATTTAAAAAGAAACATTTCCTTTTTCTTCTCTGAAAGCAAACGTGAAGTTATCAACAAATATAAAATTTTTACTCAAAGTATAATATCTAATTTTGATTAATATTAATGTTGTAGATTAATATAAATGTTTTTTTGGAATTAACAAAATCTATGAGAGAATTTTAATTCATATTGTCCCAACAATTCTCTCAATTAATAAAAAAAGTTAAATAATCAGTTAAAAAAATAAAATTGATGATTGTTTTATAGTATTGACATTAGTCAATTTATTTTTCCAATTATCCTTCATGTCGTTTTATTTTTATTTTAAATCAAAACTATTAAATGAAGACATTTTTAAAACTGATAATATATCGCAATTAAATGGTCTCAGTGGTTATGAGATGCTTCATCTACAGGTACCTGATATGAGTAAGCAAAATATTAATTAAGATAAGTGAATGAATGCAATAGGTTTCTTTGAAAAATAATAAGCGTTTTTTAATGAAAATCGATTCTGGACCACAAGTTTTTAAAACAACTATGACCTGCTGCCATCTGTCGACAATCATAAGAAATAAAGATCTCAACTCCATTATCCAAGAGTTTAAAATATTAGATATTTTAATAAAACGAATTGCTGAACTTGACATTATTTTTTTATAATAAATAATTTTGAAGGCAAAGAAGCTTTTTTTAAAGATGAATTGAAATTCTATCTGTCCATTTGAATACTGTATTCCGATATATTTTTTTTTATTGTGTTCCGATTCAGATAACATTTAAATTTTTTTTTGTTAAGTATTTCCTTATTAAAAATGAAAAAAATTAAACTATCAAAAATCACTTTGTGTGATAAAACATATTTATTGCATCGCATACAGATCAAATTTCATACATTTTTTTAAAGACTCAATTTTATTTATAAAAAGGAAAGTCTTTGCTGTTGCCACGACTTAGTTTCTAAAATAAAACAAATAAAAATAACCTTTTCTGATAATAAAGAAAATGCACATGTGAGTGTGCATATATATGTTGCAAATTTACAGGGCCATTTGTACTAAAATTACCGAATTTGGCGCAGTCATATTATGGAGAGTGAGAAAGTACACAGCAACGTGATTTAAAAAAAAATATTAATTAAATAAAAACTAAAGGAGACTTCACTTTTTCCGCAATAATTCTTGAAATTATTATTACAGAAAACATGTTTACACAGTTTTAAAATTCAATTTTTCTTAATATAAAGACAATTACATTTATTATTAATAGCTATCTTAAATGCACATGTAATTTTTTTTTTCAATTTCCAGCATTTCATTTTTGCAATGAAATTTAGATTGTTTTCACTATTTCCCAAAATATTTAAACGCATGATTTTTTTTTAATTAATGAAAGTGAAGAAGGAATGAGTGTGCTTATCATCAACATAGCTTACATGAGAAATCAAAAAGTGAAATTGCATTACCTCAAAAGACAACGAGCAATTAGAAGACAAATTACTAGAGTGATTAATTTTTTAATGGCATCTAAAAAATTATGTTGTCATTAGATTCCACTCGGCAGGTAATGTTTGTGCATATAATTAACAGAATATATGTATGGTTATTAAAGTCAAATGACTTTAATGTCTTCCACAATTTGAAGCACTATTAAAAATACTTTTTTGAGCGAATCATGAATATTCAAGATTTTATTTAAAATTAATTTGACAAACATTCTCCGAGAGCCAATTGGCCATTAAAAACAATAATTCAAACATAAAAGCTGCGTGTGTTATCCAAAAGGAAGAATTAACTTTTCAAAATAATCACTTTCGATAACTCTCTTTTCATTTTTTATCCGTATTTAATTTTGAGACCCTTACAAAGGAAAAAAAAAATGTAAATGCATAATTCGAAGCATTAAATGGAAAATACTTTTTGAATGAATAGACACCAGCTTTTGTGTCATCTTAAAAATGTATTATCATGTTCAAGAAAATATTGCAAAAAAAGGACGGATTGTTAGTCATATTTTATATATATTTTAACAATATAAATATATATTTTTTAACAATATATATATTAAAAATATAAAGATACTGGTACAATATTTTGAATTTTATTATTAAAACATAGGAAAAATTATTTTAAATTCTAGAAAAAAAATTCTTTTTAATTTTATTATAAATTTTAATTCAATATTTATAAATTTTTATTTTAAAAATAAAATTTAAAATTTAAAATAATTTTTTATAAATTTGAAATGTTTTAATGCATTAAAAATATTTTAATAAATTCTTATAATAAAATTTAAAATTATATATTAACACTTTTTGATTCTAAACATTTAGTAGCTTTGAACTTTTCATGTAATTATGGGTTGCCATTGTTGGATAACATATTTTTATAAACATATGTTATAAACATAATTTTTATTTCAGTTGTTAAGTTTAAGGAGCTAAAGCAATAAGTTTATTCATTAAATCGAGACATAGGTTTCTGTTCAGTTCTACTTTCCGATTTTGTTTTGAATTTAGGCGGAATAGTCAATACAAAGAGTGCAATTTCAATCGCCGTCAGTAGTTAATTTACAGGTTTTTTACAATTTAATTTACAGATTGCTTTCCTAGAAGACTTTCAGGGGAATTTAGCTATCGATGTATTTTTGTTTGGCACGAACATCAGGACATCACTCGCAGCCAAAATGACCACAATGAGTTCTTTGTTAAAGTGAACATCGTTCTACTAATTTTTCAAAAAGACTGATCAAGAGAATATCAAAGGACAAATCTCATGATGCCGGTTCGTCGGCTATACCATGACTTAATCCACTGGATTACTGGTGGACTGTTATGCCTATTTTATTCATTCTAATAGGACAATTTTATTTAAGATCTTAAATCAGGGCTTTTCCACATTTTGGGGCACGATAAAATGGTGAATGGCGAGTCAATTTTCGATGGATTACTACAGGACATTGAATGCATCTGTATCTTTCCATTTATCAAGTCACACGACGACAACATGACAGAAAATAGTGCAATGTGCAAAGAAGCGACTTGTGCCAATGGGCGATAAATGAATAAACTTCACAAACATCGTTTCAACAGGAGGATGGCTATATAATAAAACCAAATTTTTTCACGTGATATATCTGTTGCGTCATCTGCTGTTCCAATCTGCAACTTTTCTTAAAGTTAAATTTCCATGCATTATTTTAGATCCTGCCAGATCCAGATCATCGATTTCGTAAGGGGTTTATGATCATTTGTAAATTCTGTTAGTCATCTTTTATATTAACTATTTTATTAAATAAATAATGTTTTTTTTTCCTTTAAAAAGTTTCTTTATGGATCTTAAAACCTTTATTTTAGAAAGTTTGTACTGTTGATCTCTGAAAAAACTCAATAGGTCGAGTATGATGCTCACTATAAATTCGATTTCTGAAAGTGAGTCGCAATGTTTTAAAGTTTGGAAACTCTTATCTTAAATTTCAACATTAATTGCTGATTTTAAATGGGAAAAAATTGCATTACATTGTTAATATAATATAATAGGTTAAATAATTAGAGATAGATAAAACTTGGACAAAGATTTAGCATTGAAAATGTAAATTCTTATCAAATTTTGAACTTAGAAAAATAACTCAGAAATAATGATATTTGGCTCATGATTTTGTTTTGAAAATTGTCGTTTTTTGTGTCAAATTTTGGTTTCACTTAGTTGAAAAAAAAATCGTTTAAAATCTATTTAATTTTTTTAACCATATTATGAAATGTATAACAAATATATTCTGAAAAAAAATAAAATAAAAATCTGAGCACTCGTGACGTTCACGACTTTACCTAATGTCTTGAATTTTAAGTAGGGGATATTACACCATCATTAGTGAGAACGCGAGAGGATTTCGAGGAGACCATTCCAGCTTATTTTTAATGTATACGTCACTAGTTAAAATGATACTAAATGTAATTGAATTTGTTTTTTTTTCAGTTGATTTAATTGGGAAAATTACAAGAAATAAAACTGACTAGGAGAAGAAAAGAAAATTAGAAACTGAAACGAATCATTTAATTTTTAGATTGTCGCCAATAGATGGCGTAGCAATCGATTATTATTTTTACATCCGTGATGTAAGGATGCTATTAGTGAAGAGGAAAAATTGAAAATTTACTCGCAAAACAAATGTGGACGGGGAAAATTATGTGTTTTTTTTCTACGTCTCTATTTTTTGCGATTAAATACAGAGAGGTTATTAACGTATCTAGACTTCTTAAAATATGTTGTAAAAGAATTTGGTTTTGCAGTTTATTGAATTATTTGAAAAATCTATGTTTAATGTTTTCTTTATATATGCAGTTGCTGATAAAAAAGTAATAAAAGATCTCTGTATATTAAAATCTGTGAAAATGAATTTTCAGACTTTTCTTTCAGAATAAACTATTCCATGATTTCCACAGAAAAAAAAAATACTGCCTTCTTTTAAATGAGCTTTAATTATGATTGAATGCCTGGTTTAAGATTTAAAATTTCATTTCTTCAAATGCGTTAAAATAATTTATAAAAAAGCTTTGAAGTTCACCTATGAAAGATAAATAGAACCAATATCGAAATAAATTATTTTTATTAAAATGAAAATCTGTTTTTGAACTAGATATTGGAATTTTTGTAATATGAACTATATTTGTTATGGAGATTCTGTTAATAAATGATTCTCATTTAACCCTCTTAATCGGAATATGGTTAATTACTAGTGTGTGTTTGACAGTTATATTGCGGATAAAGTAAAGAGATATTCTGAAAATGTTGCAGCTAGAAGATTAAACAATTCATTATAAACTGGAAAAGACATAAAAAATATATTTTAATCCTTTGCTATTTTAATTGAGCCTATCTTTGATGCATTTGATATAAAATTCTATACAAATCTGCATTTCTTGTAATGAAGCCATAGTAGAAGACTTCCGTGACTAGCTGTTCGGCCATCATATTGATCGTGTCAAATTAGTTATATCACCCAATATGACATGAACTATATCTTATCACATCAAAAGAGAACATCATTTTAAATTGTACTAATGCATTGTAATTGTAGACATGGAGCATTCTGAGTGGTGTGCTAAGTAGTAGCGAAATTGGTCTAACTGTTAAGACTGGAGGATTTTGTCAAGGGTTTCCTTTTTACTCCATAGAGAATGAATAATGAATAATCTGTTAAAAATTATGAGGTTTGTGGGGATAATAAATGTAGCTTCCTGATAACACATATAGGTGCCATGAACTTTCATCTGAAATAAAAGCTTATGAAATCGATGCATTGGTAATGGCTGGGAGATTCTGTCGCATGCTTTCAGGTAGAAAAATGAACAATGGGATAGCGTTTTTGAGATTACTCTCGCAAATGAAGGAAGATTCTAAGCAAGTGACAATTGAGGATTTTTTAAAGGTTATAAGCTTTATGTAAAATAAAAATTGGCGACACCTGACCAGTTCTTTGGACTGGGTGACTGTTTCTTTGTTTTGCCAATTATATGCTCATTAAAATTCAGACTTTCAACTATGTGGTTCATGTATTTTTGAGTTCACCAGCTTATAGACAGAGACAAAAAACATACACACGGACAAATTTGGACCAAAATTATATAATTTATAATTTTAGTACAAAAGCAATTTAGTATGAATAATTAATTAAAATTTTAGTATGTATTTGTCTAGATCATTCCATTTTTTTAACTATCGTTCGCGCGTATTACCAAAAATGGTTTTCAGTGTTTGATTGATGCCTAAAACGTTAGGACTTTTCATAATCTCATAATAGAACATTATAATACTTACAATATTCTTTTTTAATTTTCCCATGTATTAACAGGACAAACAATTATAGTAATTTTATTAATAGCAACAGGTACTATCATGGTTATTAACAGTTTTGCTATTTTTTTTTCCGAGTTCAAATGTTTTGAAATTTTTTGGAATCAGCTCGAGAAACTTCCACTGGAAGAAAATAATAATTAAGCCATTTTAAATTTCGAAATAGTTCATTCAGTTTGATTCATTAATTTTTAAGCATTTTCAAAAATTAGCAGAAATATTTGTAAATATATAAATATAAATGTATATATATATATATATATATCTGTAATAAAAAATCCGTTTTATATCATCACAGTAAGAGGATTAAAGGATTGCAGTAAATTGGCTGAAAATACACAGGATGAAATAAGAAAGGACGAAATCCCATGCCATTTAAATCAAATATGATTTTAATAGAGATTCAGAATTTATTGGTAATAATGTTTCAGAGAGACCACTAGGTCTGAAAAATGTAGACCAATCTTCATAACAACATACAAATAGAAATGTAACGAGAGAAAAAAAAGGAAAGATGATACATTTCTCTATTAAAAATGGTCATTAGAAAATTTCGACATCAGGAGATTTCTAAAACAGTTCACGAAGTTCACATAGTTTAAGCTTTTGAATTGTCAATTTAAACAAACTATTCATAATAACAATCTTCACATGATATAAGTAATTTTCTCATCAATAAAACAATCATTTGAAGTTGCTTTTGATATTATTATATTTTTCACTTGACAAATCGATTAAATCTCTCATTTACTCCAAAACTTTAATAACAATAACGATGTTTCCAGATATATGCTATAATATACATTTTATATTTCATTAAATGAAACCTGCAAATGTAATAATACATTCTATATCGTTTCTTGGAATTTATATTTTAAATGGATTTAAGAATCAAGTATATCATCTGATCTCTATTCTTAAAACTTTACTTTCTCAATATGCAGTACATAGAAAGTATAGTAATCGTAAAAAAATTCGAACTCGAGATTTGGACGAATCTCCACATTTTAGAGCTTCCTGAGGTCTTACATTTTTGGAAAATGCCTGCAAGTTTTTGACAAAGATGATTTAAAACCACTTTGAGCTAAACGGTTGAAATTTGGTATACTGCCTTTACATCAAATTTGGAGTAAACTCCGTCAAGGGAAATCTGTCTGTACGGTTACAATTCACATATCTTGCGTCCTTAGGAATATAAATATTTTAATTTTTTTTAATAAAAAATAACTATTTCGTTGATTGTTCACAAAAATCTCCTACATTCTTCATAACTTGCGAACTAAATTTAAAGTGTAACGTAATAAATTCTTGTAACATATGACAATTGCAATTGTTACATATCAAATCAATTGTTAGAGCCCACATGACATAGATATAACAAGTCCTCTAAAAATAAAACTATATCTAAAATAACCGCTTGACGACATGTTGGAAAACTACTATAATCTAAAATTTCGACACTGTTCTCTAAAAAATGAGATGTATTTAAGTTGTTAGAAAATATCGATGCTATAACATAAAAAAGACATTATCTGCGCTATAAGCACATTTTAATAACCCTACTAATAGCGTTCTATTTATAGAATACAATTTCTGCAATTAAAAATGACAAAACTTATTTCAAACACTTTTTTTGTTACTTGGTAGCAAATGATAGAGCGCATATAAGTACGATTATCTAAGTTTGATACATTTTATGAATTGATAACGGTAAACTAACTAAATTCTGTTCAATTAAGTAAATATTGGTTACAAAAAATAAATAAGCTGATAAGTAGATTGAAATAGCAAAGCAAACAGAAAATGAAGAGCATCTGATTTTCTTTTTTAAAACAAACGATATTTTTGACGATTTTTTATTTTATCAAGATTTTGTTGTGAAAGCAGCTGCTTTAATTTTTTTATTCGCACGAAAATGAATCGTTTTTATTGGTTGTTACATTTACAAAAATGGTTTGCACATGAACGGTTCGAAATCGTTTGGTTTTATTTACAGTTTTCCATTTAATTTCCAATCTTCTATTTTGTAGCTGTTTTTATCCATTTTATGATTAGAACAAAATAATACTTTGGTTATTTTTGTTGAAGATATTAATCATTAAGATGAAAAAGAATGCAAGTGGAATGGAAATTTTTTCTTTTAAATGAAGGTAATTATATTTTGTTTTAATATGGAAAAGTTTATAATCTGGTATTCTATTAGTAAAGTGAGTCTAGCGGCTCTGGTCATTCATGATCAATTTAAATTCATTTTAATCTGGTCAATCTAATTTTCTATTTCAATTCATTTCTGACTTAATAAACATGTTGCTGATCCATTTCAGATTAATTTTTTTTTGTATATTACTAACTTCACGAAAATATTCTTATTTATTTATTCGTTCATTCGATTTAATAGGTCGTTCTTATTTATTTATTACTTGACGCTTTTGGCGACCAACCTATTTCGCTGTGCATAATTCTCTCTAAAATTTTGAATGAAATATTTTATATAACTTATTTTATATAACTCTTAATAGCTTCTTCGGCATCAAAGTTTACATAATCGTGAAATATCGTGGAATTATCTACAGTGGCTCCCAAAAGCGTTCGTACACCAACAAGAATCAATTAAAAACCTCATTATTTACCATTATATATTCTTATTTTTACATGAACATTTTTTCATAGCATATTTTTACAGTTCTTAATAAAGCAGTGAAGAATAAATTTTAATCACGATGCAAATTATTTTTTTAAAGATGACAATAAATAAAATTGCACAAAAATAGGACACAAAAGTGATCATACACTTTAAAAAAACATCACTAAATGTGAAATTTTCTAAATTTTTGTAAATGTTTAGTACTTAGTAGGATATCCTTTATTCTTTATAATATCTTTTAAACGTTTGGGCATAGATTTAACTAAACTTCGGTTACTTCTGCACCGATCTTGTTCCATTCTTCGATCATTACTGCTTTCAGTTGAATTTTCGATTTAATGTCGTGACTTCTTATTCGCACCTCTAATTCTTTCCAAATATGTTCTATAGGGTTTAAATCAGGTGATTGATCTGGTGTTTTAATTGTTTGAGGGCAATGATAGAGGCAAAAAAGACGAACATTCATGGCCGTGTTCTTAGGATGGTAATACACAAAGTTGTTTAAAATGCCCAATTTTTGTGCTGACACTTTTAAATTATTATTGAGAATATTTATATAAACTCTATGATCCATTATACTATCAATGAATACTAAATTGCCTACTCCAGCTACTGACATACACCCCTAAACCATGACACCTCCACCGCCATGTTTTACTGTTCCAACTAAATTCTTGGGATTAAGTTCTTCGTTTTTTTTCCTCCATACGATGATTCTCCCATCCGACCTAAAGATGTTAAACTTACTTTCATCTGCAAATAAGACACGATTCCAATAGCTCTCTGGCTGGTTTATCATAGATTTGGCAAATTTAAGCTTAGCAATTCTGTTATTCTGACTTACAAAGAATTTTCTTCGTGCAGAGCGGCCATGTATACCAGCATTCCGAAGAATTCTACGAATAGTTTCACAGGTAATAGAAGTTCCATTTGATTCATTATATTGTGAAGTAAACTTTATTGCTCTCAGACGTGGAATTTTTAGAAATTTACTCACAATATTTCTTTGACTTCTATCTGACAGAATTTGAGGGCGACCATTACGAGGCTTGTTTGCAATCCTTTTTCCCTCTCTGTAACGTTTTATTATGCTTTGCACAGTTGAATGATGTAGATTAGTTATAGTTGCAATGCCTCTAATTGATTTTCCAGCTTTAAAATGAAATATAATTAATTTTCTTACGTCTAAACTCGTTTCTTTACGAATGCGCGTCATATCTAAGAATAAAGTAAATAGAATAAATAATTGTGATATTAAATACTGAAATCAAATGATTTTAGAAATTCGTTTAGATTTTAGAAATCAGATTTTAGAAATTAGAAATCAAACGATTTTCAATTAGAAGAAAAATAAGCCGCAAAAGATATTTTTATGATGAATTTAAATAAATAATGTTTGGATGTACGAAGACTTTTGTGTTCTAATTTTGTGACATTTTTTATTGATTTATTTTTTAGAACAATACTACTTGATTTTTTATAAAAATATTTGTTCAGTTTTATTAAGAACTATTTAAAGATGCTAATTTAAAAAAACCAACTAATAAGATGCTTTATTAAGAAGTATAGAACACAATTTCTGCAAATTTCTTTAGTGTACGAACACTTTTGGGAGCCACTGTATATAGTGATGAAGTTCTTTTTAGCTGAGATATCTTTACATGATTTAGAAGTATATTTAGAATTTTTTTTCTTAGGTTTATATAAATAATGGTTTAATTTTCATCGGGAACGTACATGAATAAGGTCTATCAATGAGAGAAAATTGTTGTTGCAAATATTAGTTTTACTTTCTAAGGAATTATTAATTTAAAAATAAATAATATTTGCAAATATTTTTCTTACAATGTTTATTATTTCACTGTATTTTTACTAGAACCAAAGAATTGTTTGTAGGACCTTTTGAATTGAGTCATTTTATATTCAAAATACATTGATAACCAGGTCAAACTTTTCCATTTTCTTTATATTTCTATTATTCAATAAAAAAAAACTATTAAATCTCAAGAAAACAAATTAAGAAAAAATATAAAATTTTGTAATATGAAAGACATTTGAATTCAATTTTTCTAAATGACAGAAAACTCTGATTGCGTTTTCTGCCGAAAAAACTATGTTTTATTTTGACTTATTTACTTTCAGCGTCTATCTTATGATATTACTAAGCCTTCTTACTTCTGAAACTTTAAATTTAAATTAAGAATAAGAATACCGTTGTCATTTAGCGATTTTTTAAAAAGGAATGAAAGCTTTTTCCCCATGAATTATTAATAATTTTTTAAGAATGTTACCAAATTCAATTAAACTTTGCGGCTAGTAATTTGCAGAAAAATGAATAAAATTGTTTCTGATTTTTAAAAAGTTTTCATTTAATAGAAATGGCAATACTAATGATAAAATTATTTCCTCTATATGCTGAAGCATAGTTTTTAATTAATAAAAAAGCAAATATTTGATTAGTTATCACGTAACATTCTAAATTTTTTCCTAATGCTTTTACCTTTGTACAAAACTGGAAAAATTCTGTTTAAAAGCTCAGAATTTTATAGAATAGAAACAACCTTTGAATTTTCACTTTCACTTTATTTAGATTTTCATTGGACGGGTTGGCAATATATACAGAAGTAAAAAAAAAAATACAAATTGCGTTTCCTTAAGCTGAGTGGCATTATGGAAATAAATTAAGATTATAATGCATTTTTAACATCTTTTGACAGAAATGCTGATTTCAGCGAGTTAAGCATTTTTAATATGAATAAATATTATTTTTACACAATATTTTTAATATATTTTTCAAGCAATTTTGCATCAATTTATGCATTTTATTCATCAATTGATCATACTTATTGAATAATAAAAAAATTACTTACAAAACAATTTTAACTCGATGTTTAAAGCTCTTTGTTCAATTCATTATATATGAAATTCAATAGTAAAGACTGTTTTGTTTGTATACTATTAAACGCATAATACAGTTAAGATATATTATTTGTAACTGTGGATGGGTTTTAGTAATGTTTTAATAAAAAGTGAAAAAAGTATAAATTTAAAAAAATGTATCTGTTTCCAATGAGTGATTTCGTTCAAATGTTGATACATTTCTAAGAGTTTAGTGTAAAGATCCTTTGCCAGATTTCAGCCATCTAGCTCAATGTGGTTTTAGTCTATTGGGTTTATTTGTTTAGAAACCCATGACTAACTCGTATCTGAAAACGGTTTCTTTAGACTAAATGTCTAAATCGTGGTAATAAATAAAAATCTAAAATAGAATATTTTTGGATGTTTTCACTACTTTCTTCATGCATATTTAAACGAAGGAAAAAAAGACATATCAGTTTTATTTCTTATTAAAGCAAAATTTTATACCTTGACTTAATTAAAATGTGATTATATGAAAATTTTCACAGTTTCTAAAAACAGTTTACCAAAATTAAAATGGCACTTTATTTAATAAAATCTTTTAATAAAAGCCGAGAATAGTTTTTATTTGAGTTTTTATCAAGTGATTTAAGGCTTCATATCAAAAAGATCATGCAAATTTGCCCTGAAATTAAAAAAAAAAAATCAAATAGATAGTTTGAAAAAGGATAAAGCATAAAAATATTTGAAAAATGTTAAAAAGATTGAAATGATTTCTAAAATGGAATTTTCATTTTAAATAATCATGATCAGCTGCATTTGAAAAATTTTTTAAGTATGAATCTATAATAACATTTGATAGGAATTTTAATTCTTTAATTAGAAATTTGAGAAGTCTAGCGTCTCGATTGAAAATATTTACCTAAGAAGATTTTTCAATTGATAAAGATAATTTTTTTTTCAGATTAACTTTTAGTGATGTTTTTTTAGATTTCGACTTCTGAAATATTCTCGGAAAAAGTAAAGCGAAAAGACATTATTTTCCTTAAGATTCTAGAAATATATGTAAAAAAGCTCATATCGCTGACAAGTAAGTAATAATAAGGGAGAATATATATGAGTATTTATTTGTTCTCTACCAGTCCGACTTTTGTTAAAGATATCAGCTTTTGCTTATTTTCTGAATTTTTCATTGGTCGAAAATCAAGCAAAATTTGACATTATTCCAGTATAACCGAAATTGTTGGCAAAAGATGAATTAGACCTTATTTTAAAATTAAACAATTAAAATAAAATCTATGATCACAAATTTCAAGTTATCAGGTGAGAACATTATTATTTTTTAAGTCATTAATTAAGTCATTAACCAGTCTAAATCGGTCTGATGTCATAGTTCTACGTCAACAATTTAAAAACGCATTTGCTGTCAAAGAAGCATACGTAATAATAAAGCAATACTGGTAAAAGCAGGTCAACCTTTGAAAAACGCATCTGCTTTCAAAGAAGCATACATAATAATAATGCAATACTGGTAAAAGCAGGTAAAAAAAATACATGCGATTAAAAGATGAAGATGAAAATTGACATTTATGATTTAGTCAATGCCTACGCGATTTCGAGCTTCAATATTCCCTAATCACAAAAACATCATGTTCTCACATGATAAAGAAAACAGCAATTTTTAACAACGAATCTTGTTCCCATACATCTTTTTCTTGAATATTGCAGATTAATTTTTTTTTTGCGTAATGTGTATCAATTTATTTCCACTGTTGCAATGAAATTTAAACCAATTTTATTATTTTCCTCAATTATTTAATAGCATGATATTGTTCTATTGTTTAAAGTTGAAGAAGACTCATTCTCTTTATTACTTCACCAGTTCACGTGAAAAATAAGAAAGCGAAGTTACAATACCACAAAAGACAACATGTTACCAAACCAGCGATAGTGGTCTCACCAAAATTTTCTCGCATATTCATACATGGAATTGGCGTACAATAGCTATGAAATATTAACATTTGGTATGAATTTTGCATTTCTAATGAATCTGTCGTGTCATCCTTGGCAATGTTTTGGCGATTAGTACCTGGCATGGGGTATCCGAAAATTGAATTTGTGTTTTAGACGCGTTTTTCCCAACCGATTAAAATGAAAATTTAACTCAAACTTACGCTTGCAGTCACAAAACCCCATACTAAATTTGATATATTTAAGTCATTGCGTTTTTGAATTATCGCATTTGCATGTTCCTAAAAATATAGAACCATTTGGCTCAGAATTCGACTGGTGTCTACACTATAGATGTTAAATCTGAGTACCGAATATTATCTATATAGCTCATTTTATTTTGTAGTTACTGTATTAACTTATATTCAAACAGTCGGACGGACTAACTTCATTTGAACCGGGTTTACTCAAAATTTTATAGAAACTGAAAATTTGGTGTAGACTACACTTGTAGTCACAAAATCCCATATCAAATATAATATATTTAAGTCTGTACTAATATATTTTAAGTCCATACTATACATTTTTGAGTTACCACCTTTACATATCTGAAAATACAGACCGACAGACGGTCAATCGATTATTGGATTTGGCTCAAAATTTGATAGATGTCTATACTTTAGGTATCAATGCCTACCAAATCTTATTTATCTATCTCTCTTCATTTTGTAGTTATCGTACTTATATTCGAAGCCGAAGAGACAGACTTACTCGGAACTATTTTGTAGAAAATTTAATAGAAGTATGCAAATGTCGTGTAAGGATGATATACCAAACTTCATCCGTCTAAAGCAAAGGGTTTACGAGTTATCTTTATCACAGACAGACGGACGGACATTTTCCAAAAATGTATTTTTCGAACTCAGGGAAGTCTAAAACGTGGGATCTCGTCAAAATCTTGAGTTAAAATTTTTGGACGATTACAGTACTTTCTCTATAAAGTAAAATATCGAGAAAGTAAAATCCATTATCCAGAGAGTCACGCTTTTAGTTTCCCTAAGATGTCATGGGATGCGATTCTGCTAGGAAGGTTCGTATGCAAAATAATCAGGACATACGTAAAATTATTAAAATGTTATTAAGAGATTTAGTTGAAAATAATGACAACCAATATATTCAGCTAACAGCTTTTCTCAAAAATAGTCAAACTATTCATTAAAACAGCGTTTCTTCAATCCAAATTCTTGCAGAAAACCTATTAAAAAATACCCATTTTCTTATTTGATTTTAAATAGTAAAACACAACAACAACATTTAAATGTTATATTTTTTTTCAATGCATTGCGTAGTAATTTTCGAGATCTGTTGAGGCAGTAATGGATGTTAAGTATTTTAATAATTGGGATAGATTTCTTTTTCAAATCGGAGTCCCTGCTTTCAATATACGGTGCGCAGTGTGAATGTAAATTTAGAATAGATTCTTTAGGGAGACAGATTTCTTAGAGAATATGATTCCATACTGAAAATTTATAGAAATTCTTAAGGAAGATAAAATATTTTACTCTTTCCACAAAAGATCCTATCGATTTTTTTTTAAACGAAAGGAAATACAGTCAAATTTTTTTTGAGCCATCCTTTTTTATGCGATTTTATTTTTGTACGATTTTTTTTATGCAGCATATGAATTCAAATAGGGCCGGTATCATAACATTGTTGTAATGTTTTCTACACACACACACACACACACACACACACATATATATACAATGTGCATTTAAACTAATACAAGTAGCACATGTACACATGAAATGAGCATATGTATACTAATTCAATGTGTAATTGTAATTCTACAATGGGCATATATACACTAATATAATGTATATACGTATATATATCGTGTCATCTAATTCCAAAATAAAATAAATATATTCACAAATTAATAATCTCTAATACTGTCGTAATTAGGGTTGAGTGTATTTATTGTTGACTCCAACTATTGGGACGTTTTAGAAAAATAATTTTATTTATATTTTAACTAAAGAAATTAAACATTTGATTTTTACTCCGACCTTCATCGAGGCATTGCGCGCGAGAGCGTTCCGAAGAGAACGAAAGAGAATAGCTTTTTTAGAAGCATACCCGAATGATGAGCGGCGCGGCAATTACATCACACACAGTCTCGAAGGAGCCTGTAGTTTACAGATTTCTGATATGTTTTATAATAGATAAATATGATTTATAATAGGTATATATATATAATTTGTGATAGGTGTTCACTACAATATTTTTTAGTGATGAAAAGGGATTATGAACAAGTTCATCACAAGAAGATTCTCGTTTTGGAATATGACAAGTATTGTTGAATTACGTGTATTTAAAAAAAATTTCCATGTTCAAAATTTTTAAAAAATTTTTCCATGTGGAATTTAATTATTTATTTTATTTGAAAAGAATTTTCACATTATTTCATGAATTTTCGATATATTTTCTAAGTTTTTTTTGTGTAGTCCCCCTTTACCACATAAAATTTTTCTCTTTAATATACAGGATGTTTATTTAGTCCCGGACCCATTTTGATGTTTAATAACTCATAAAATAATAAAGATAGATTAAAATTAATAACATAAATGGTTAAATAGACTCAAAAAGTTTCATGACCCTTGTCAATGAACTTCCACGTGTGCCCCCTTCGTCGCACGGAGAATATCAAGTCGATAGTCAATTTCACGCCAGGTAGCATGTCGGCATCCACAGAGCCTATTGCGGTTGTAATTCTGGCTTTTAGGTCATCAATGTTCGACACTCTCCTCCTGAAAACGTTGTCTTTTACAAACCCCCAAAGGAAAAAGTCCATCGGCGTTATGTCGGGTGATCTGGGTGGCCAAGGAATTAGATCTCCTCGCCCAATCCATCTTCCTGGAAAATGGTCATTCAAAGAAGTACGAACGATGGTACCCCAATGAGGTGGCGCACCATCTTGTTGCAAAAAGACATGTGGCCGAAGCTCTTCTAGTTGTGGAAATACGAAGTTTTCCAACATGTCTAAGTATACGACTGATGAGACCGTCTTTTCTGTAAAAAAGAAAGGCCCAATGACTCGGTCATGCATTAGTCCGCACCACACATTAACCTTTGGGGAATACCTTTGTGCCTCACGGTATTCATGGTGGTTTTCAGATCCCTATATGCCCACATTATGGCGATTAACAATGCCAGAAACATGAAAGGATGCTTCATCGGAGAACATTATGCGCTTCAGAAAATCAGCATCCTCTTCTATCCTCCTTAGCATATCTGTTGCAAAGGCCATCCTCCTAGGCCTATCGTTCGGTTCTAAAACTTGAACAATTTTAGACTTTAGATATTTAGAACAAATTTAGATATTTCGACTGGAAAATGAAATTATCTGAAATTAACCACACGCGCAGACGATATTCACAAAAGTAAAAATATTCAAACTTGAAAAAGAAAATATGTGAGTTATTCCATCCATAAATGTCATAAGTTTGTTTATATCTTCATTATTTTATGAGTCATTAAACATCAAAATGGGTCCGGGACTAAATAAACACCCTGTATTATAAATATTTATTACAACCATTTATGCAGTTTTGGAATAATTTTTTGTGACATTTCTTTTATCTATCCCTATTTACGCACAAAAATAAGTATACTGCATCGTTAAGAATATAATGTATAATGTAATGCTAAAACTTTACTTTTCTAATTTCTGAGGAATTACTTCTGAATTTTCATAATATTTCATTATACCATTATTTATTATATTATATATATATATTATCTGAATACTTTTATAATATATATATTATATTATATAAAAAGATTAAAAAAACTTTTGGTACTGCTTGAAATTTTTCGTAAGAAATGGGAAATAATAAAGCAATATAAATTTATATTAATAATAAAGCAATTTATCATCACATAAATGAATGTATTATGGTTATAAATAATAAGATAGTTTTCTTATTATGTTATTGCTAATAAGTACCGGAATATTTTAGGCTTAAAGCGATAATTTCTTTAAAAAAATTATTCATATTAAATAAATACATGGATTTTATCGCAACTTTTAAAAAATTATTATCGAGAATATTTCTTTTTTATTTCTTTTTCTTAACAAATTTATTTTTCCTACAGGTGTTTCCCCACTACTTCAAAGGAGAAACTGAATGTGGAGAACTATAATATATTTGAAATATACTATGAATTTTTGACAATCACTACTGTATAGAGAAACTTGATGTAGTTCTTTTTTTTTATCTTGAAAATGGTGCTATAACAAATTCCGAATTTATTATTTTATTATAAGATATTCTCAAATGTTTTAAATCGACAATACCTCAAAACAAGCTAGTTTTATAATTTAGAAATTTCGAATCAAAATCTATTTGTGATAAATGTTTTTGAATATTTCAGTGATAACGCGAATTTTTAAAATGTTTTGAATTAATAAATCAATATCTTTCCGAATTATTTATCTATAATTTTTGTAAAATAGTTATAATTAAAAAAAACCCAATTTTTTGAATAATACGAAATAAAAAAATAATGTTTGGGAAAATTGTAAATTTTTAATTTTGAAAGAAATGCAGATAAAAGAATTATAAGAGAAAATGGAAATGAAAAAATAATGGAAATTATAAAACAATATGATATCTATACTGTAAAAATGGATATGTGTACTGTAAAATTTTGTGGAAAAATAGAAATTAACGGGCTTTGATATAACAGATAAAAAAATCATAGACATATAATAACTGGTCATAGAAAAATAAATTATGGAGAGCACCAAAATCTGATAAAACATTTCTCAATATTTTCAACTAATTTTAAATATTGATACAAGATGTTAAAACTATTTTTGAGAAAAAGTGTATCAATCAGCTTTAAAAATCACAAGAATTCTGAAAATTAACAATTATAGAACACTGTAATCGGTATTCGATTTTTTTAATAAAACGTAAAAGTTATTTGCAGTTTGATATAATTAAATGAACAGAAGTGAAATGAAAATTGAAATAAGCATGATTCCAAATTTCATGGAAAACTTTTCAGTGTAATGAAAAAAAAATATTGATTATATTACCTAAAACAATCTTATTTTTTGGAGGATATAATAACTTCTGGAAAACACATCATACTCGATTTATAAAAACTTAACTGAAGCTGAAACTCAATTGAATGTATGGAGCACTTTACTCACAAGGATATAGAATACCAAATTATACTTACAATTTCAGACGACAGAATCCATCATGACAGAACAGGTAGACTCTACCTACTATCTGCCAAACGGTAAATCCAGCAGTTTCGAAATGTCACACAATCTGAACTTTGAACATATATCCTCCTCAGAGCGTCCAGCTCGGACTGTCACGGACTTTGCAAGACCCTACCTTTGACACCGGGTTCCTATAGGAGCAATGTATTCGAAATTCTCATTGGTGGAGAGACGCGCATGGGCAGTAGAGTCCCTCAGCAGCGCGCGAAGGGATAACCACCCAGCTGGAATCCGGCAGAGTATCCGGCAGTACAGACCATTTTTAGCTGGGGGTGCAAATCACAGAAAACACCTGTGCATCGGTGTGACAGCAGATCCTGTATCAGCAGACGACTTTCCATTATCGTTTGCCTTCGGAGAAGAGAGTGTCGAGAAGCAAGCTTGGAGGAGTGAGCAAAGGAGAGGAGTTTCATCGCGATCCCGCCGGTATGATCCACAGGTGGGTGCAGCTGAAAGTTTATCATTTATGTTTCTATTTTTAACGCGTCTCCCACCTTGCCTTTAAGCGATTTTGGCTGGGATAGAATTAGAAATATCAGGGAAGGTTTTTAAACTGGTTTCGAAGTGTTTTAGCGAAATTTTAGAATCAAATTTTTGAGTTTAAAACGGTTTATATACCAAATTGCAAACGATATATATATATATTGCGTCAAGAATACTTTCTTAAATAAAGTTAGCTTTTCTTTTAAATAAAACTCCAAAATATAATAATAGTAATAATAATCTTTCTAATTTTATTCCTCAATTTTTTATATTGTTTTGTAAAAACATATATCAAATTGATGATAATATTAAATGATTTCATTATCATTGCTATAAAACTAAAATTTTATTGACCGGACAGCATATACATTATAGGATTTATACAATTAATGAATAACATTATTTTTCTACCAAGAACTTATTATAAATGAATAAGTTTTATCTTTTATTAATTACATAGGTCGAAAAATATAACCTTTTGATACAAAGTGTTTTGGCTGTCAACTCCATACTGTTTTGATATTCAAATTTTTTCATGTGATGTTAGTTTTAAGACTTGCATAAATGAAAGAAAAACTGATTTGCATTGATGTAACGAGTTTGAGCTTGAATGCAGGGAGCGAAGTAACATTTTTTACTTCTTTTGTGCTATCTGTTGTGTAAGAAGTATAAATGGCGTTTTTTTCCAGCTTCTTGTTAAGTTTGGTCTTGACATAAAATGACTTAAGGTATTAAAGTTTTATTTTCATGTTACCTTCAAAGTCAGTGGCATACCTTTATCTTCTCATCATTACGCCACTGGTTTTTTTGGTAATTCTTTTCTTTCACAAGGAATTTCAGAGTATTAAAAAGATTCACAGAAGAATTAAAGTAAAATCTATTCTCAACCCTTTAGTCAACATTAGGACTTAATTTGCAAGTTTCGGATTTTTTTTTAAATCTATTATATTTTGAAGATATAGAATTTCCACTCTAAACATGATTCAATAACTTATTTTTAAAGCATAAGAAATAAGCATTTTGGAATTCTATTAGAAAAATGGTTTAAATGACGTAAAAAAATTATATTTTATGTTGAGTTAATATAAATGTAGAACTGAAAAAATTATGAATTGTAAACTTTTATACACTCTCCCAGTCTCATTAACTATGCATAGTAAAATAATCTTGAGATATTAACCTTTTAAAAAAGAAAAGGATTGCCATTCTTCTTCAAACAAAATGGAGCGAGTTATGAAGCTATCAATTTCAATATTTTAGACGATCTCAGACCATTTAATTGGTAAACTCAACGAAGATTTGCCAATAAATTCACGACATTTCTACCATTATTTTGGGCCACCGCTGAATGGAACAAAATAATTAAATTCAAATTTTCATAATTTGGTCTATTTTAGTCACAGAACAATGAACCCTTTTCTTGTTTAAAATATTAATATGTCAAAAACACTTTACTGAGTATGAATAATAGGATCTGTATAAAAATGTAGAATTTGTATTTTTTTAATAATACATATGAAACGATTTAACGTTACAGTGGTATAAGTCAAATTTAAAGAATGATTTAAAATTATAGTCAATACTCAAAATCCAATCTTATGTTAAATTTGGATTTTAGAAACTCTTAAAATGATGACAGTATAGCGTTTTAATATAAGAAAAATATAGTACGTATCTTATTCGATATGCTAATTTGTGAAAAACAAAGAAAATATGATTTAAACCTTTGTCCCTTTAACCTAACTATACAATGACTGAAATAAAATAAAATATAAAACATTTTCCCAACCGGAAGTATGAAGCATGGGCAACTCTAATGGTTATGAAATTTACTAATGTGCTGCAATTAGAGGGGCCATCCTATATAGCAGAAAGGTTTTAATTTGATATCTAGGTGTAAAGATATTTTAACTTAAAATTTTATTTTAAGGTTTGGTTTGGTTTGGTTATATTAACGTCCCATTTGAAGCAACACTTGGGCTATTTTGGGACGGACCTCGTAATTTTGAACCGCGGTCAGATGACGAGGACGACACCTGAGCTGGCACCCCCCTCTCCACACCACACCACACCAGCGGGAGGACGTTTGGTCAGGACAGATTTAACGTGCAACAGACCCCCTTACACGGCGGTTCTTCGGTGGAATCGGGTCTCGAACCTGAAACCCTCCGGTTATTTTAAGGACATAATCTGGAGACATGGATATTTAATAAATAGGTATGTTTAAATAATCTTGTCGTGAAGAGAATACAATGTTAGAAAATAATTTAGTTTACTTTAAAAAGTAAAAGAAAGATGAAAAAAAAATATGTACTCACAATTTTGTTTCAAAAATAAGAATTAAATATATAATCAAACTAACTAAACTGTTGCAATTTCTGGAATTTTCTGATAAATTTTTAATTAACGTTTCTAATAAATATTTTTCTATTTAATTTTTTTCCTTAATAGAGCATGGGGCAATACATTTATTTTAAATGTATTTTAAAATATAAATTTTTCCACTTCGGACTTTTATTATCTTTATATTTTATACGGTTGGAGCGCGAGTATAAAATAAAGTTTCAGCGATTGTTTGTTAATAAAATATAAGCCTAAATTTCTGACACTTCAATAATTTTAAGAACAAATTTTTTTAAATTAAGCCTTTTAGTGAATAATTCCGTATTTTTTTCTATCTCTAATAAATAAAAAGAAATTCATCTGTTATATAAATGCTACTATAATAAAATGGCAGAGGGAAAATTTCTTTGAGGCAATTCTTAATGTCGTGTTTTTTATAAATTCGAGACTGCTATTAATCTGTGACTTCCTATTTGAACTTTAGATTACGGCCATAGGAAATCTCAAAGTATACTTCTAAATCGAGAGTTCAGTCAAAAAAAACTTTAAATTATATGCACTCTATTCAAGTAGATATAATATCAATAGTCTTCTTCGACAGCTTGTGAGTTTACCGAGTTTCATCTTCCAAAATCTATAATATTAAAGAAAAAGTGCGCCTCTTTTTGAAAGTATTTGTTGACCATGTAAATATATACATAGACCTACTAAATTGGTCAAAAATATTTTGGAGGATGAAAATGTGAATGTAATAGACAAACTCGAACTCGTGATTTTGACAAATCTTCACTTTCCGGTGTCCAATCGCCAAGTTTGAATAACAGATTTTTCGCTATGTCTATGCTTGAACATAACTCAAAAAAGTTTTAAAATAGAGAAAAAAATGGGAATTAGAAGAAATAGTTACCTTTTCTGCTCAAAGAGGAAAATTAGAGAAAAAGAAAAAAAATATATTTATTAAAAAAAAGAAAAAAATTCTACGAAATTTTAAACAATATCTAATTTTTGGAAGTATATATGTACAAGTACAAATGAATCCAATCACTAGAAAACACAAAGAGCTAGATGGATGAAAGTAGGTATTTGGTAATTGAAATTTAGTGCACAGTTTTGACATTTAAATTGTAAATTTATGTCAAATTTTGGATTAAATGCATTAAGGGGATGACTATTTGACTGTCTATCTTTTCGCAAAAATATAAAGGTGATGATACACAAAATACAATTGCTTAAACAAATGAAATTTGATATATAGTCTTGTAGGTTGTTTGTGGGCGTTTTAACACATAAAGGATGAGACGGCCAACTGATGATAAAATGACTATATTCTGAATTTAGTTACAAGATTAATGGATGATGGACGGAACAGGAACAATACAAACACTGAAGTAAACAAAGTTAATTAAGACACCTCGTCTTCTTTCAAGTTATAGAACGTTACGGCTATCGTCTACAGTGGCATCGTCAAAACACGTCTTCTTTCTAGTTATGCAATGAACGTCTTCCGTTGCATACGTCTTTCACCGCGGCCTACTCTCAACTGGCAGCTACAGTACTTTTGCCGCTAGAGGCGCTGGTTTTGGCGCGCTGTCATGACGGCACCACAGTCTTATTACTAAAATTGTAACTTTTCATCAAATTTTGATTTCAATCTGGCGAAAAAAGAGCGTCCAAAATGCATATTGTTACGGATTTACCTCACTACTACTAGTAAGTTTGTAATGTCAGCTTCACTTGTAGTGGGTGTATGGTGTGAAAATACAATCAGCAGGTCTCCGTAGAAAGCAACGACGACGTTTATCTAAACACGAAAACACTAACACGAATACATAGACGACAAATATGCAGAACAGCAAACAGTAGCCCACAAGTAGTATTCAACCAAAGCACAAAAAGCTGTCAGATAGAATTCAGCAGGAGAAGGGATCCTCGGAGCTTCTCTCTACGGTCTCCCCAAACGGCAGAAATTCTCCACTGTCTTCTCGCTTTAGCTGTATCCAACTCCCGACTCACTGTCACACGACTGGCTACTCCACACATGACACGACGCTGCTTCCACAATAGACAACAGGACTCGGTACACAACTCAGTTCAGCAATAGCTTGGGCTCCACACAACGCTGGCACTCCGCAGTTGCTTCGCTATCCTCTTGAAGACTCGATACTTGACTATGACTCCAACTACGATTCACTGCAGCTTGAGACTGCGGTCCTTTTATAGTTCTCGGGAGGCGAGCCGAAAACCTTCTGGTCGAATCAGGAGCATCTCAGTTCCTATTGCATGGATCTTTAAAATTCTCAAAGTTTCCAGCAATATCTATTTTATTGACAAAGTCGCCAAATTTGTCGCAAAGTTTGTGGCCAAGCTCTGGGATTACTGGCTTGGCACCCGAGCAGCATACAATTCAGATGATTGTAAATCGGTCTTTCCGGTGATAGAACTAACTGTGCTGGGAAGCACATATACAGGCTTGTAACAATATTTTATTTTCTTAACTATGCTGCGAAGCACAAAACTCACATACGCGAGATTTAAAAAATAAATCTGAACACACTTGGCTTTCACGATCTTACTCAGGTTCTCCAATTTTTTTTCTGAGGGGAGAGGGTGATAATGTCTTTATTAGGGAGTATGCGAGGAAGTTTCAGGGAGACTACTCCAGTTGTTTTTAATTTTTAAATATTAATATAGCTGCCTACCTTCGGTTAATTGTTCAAAATATAACTTAATTAGAAATTTTTCATCATCAGTGTATTTTTAATAACTGACATATATACGGTTTAATCTCTTATAAAACAAGGGGCCGCGGTGGCCTGGTGGTAAGGTCTCGGCTTGGTGGTTTCAAGTTCGAGACCCTATTCCACCGAAGAACCATCGTGTAAGGGGGTCTGTTGCACGTTAAATCCGTCATGGCAAACGTCCTCCAGCTGGTGCGGTGTGGTGTGGAGAGGCGGCTGCCAGCTCAGGTGTCGTCATCGTCAACTGACCGCGGTTCAAAATTACGAGGTCCGTCCCAAAATAGCCCTTGTGTTGTTTTACAACGGGACGTTAATATAACTAAACTTAACTGAAACTCTTATAAAACAAAAGAAAATATAGTAATTTCTTACCAAAGTTTGGTAAAAATTTACGTTTATGCTAACAACTCTATATGCACATATGCAGAAAATATTTCAAAAAATTCTTCGTATGACAGACTCACTCGGCACTTACCTGTGCTACGAGATATTATTATCTTAAAAATTAAAAGTATTATATCATTTATCGTATAATGAACTGGTTTAAAAAACATTTCAACACACTATCACCAAAACCAACGGAGGGATGGATTCCCTTCCCCCAGGCAACAAAAGTAAAAGAAAATAAACTGTTTTAAAAATGTTATGGATTCCAAATAAAGTTCAATTCCAAATAAAAAAAAAGAAATATTTTAGCATTAATTAAAATTCAAAAGTAATCTCATTATAATCTTAACTTTCTTTATCAGAAATAAAGAATTAAAATATGAAATTAAAAAAAAATTTAAACAAATTAAATAAAAACTTTCTTAAAACAGACAAATCTTTCTTCGTATTTCCCTTCCCCTGATATTGCTTTAATAAGCAATGCAGAGTTAACGCATGTATTATTTAGGTATTCAGACGATTCCTGGCCTAGAGACGAAAAATTTCAAAAAATACAAACAGGAAAGTTATTCATTAGTGGCACAAACGGTGTGTCTAAAAATAGAATTAACAAATAATATTCTTTTAAAACTTCTTTGTTGGTTGTTACTATAGTGTTTATTAAAGCTTTATTTCCTCTTTTTTATTATCATTTCATCATCAAGTGCAATATAAAACTTACTACAACGTAATGATAATTTTCATTCAATATTTCAAACAATACTTGCAAAACAAACCTCAAATGTCGTGGATCCGGTGCCTCACTATCTACCAATCACAAAGCGAATAAAATGCAATGCTTATTTAAATGTTCGTAATGTATTTAAAGCTCTTCACGATTATAGGTTACATTTTCCTTTTATCGAATATTCAATAATTTTTACTTTTTAGTAGATTTTCTTTTTTTTTCTTCTGAAGAGTTTTGAAATCGTTAAAGAATGACGTTTAGTAATTTTTACATGTTCATAATCCATTAATGGAAAGTTTTTAATGATTTCTTGTTCGAAAGATACATCAAGAAGTAAATAACCCTAATAAGGCGATTTAAAAAGTAACACTGCAATGTTAATTAAGCATAATGAGCTAAATACAGGAAACTTAATAAGTTCTAAAAGAGTTGTTACATACAAAACCTAATACTTTATAAAAGTTATAAGTAAACTCTCTCTATAGTTTGGAGTTTTTTTAAAGAAATTCTCAGCGTTTTAGAGTCAGGAATTAAAACGAAACTATGATGTTTGTACGTGATTTGGGATATAGAGGGACTTTTGCAGTCCTTCAAACTGATCTTCTGTTTTATTAAAATGGCTTTGTCTTCTTAAATATTTGTCGTAGAAATGCACTTTTACCAGATTTGGAATTTTAAAACTACGTACTTAAAAAAAAAATTGTTTTTTCAAAAATGATATTTTTAACGTAGGTCTTAACACAACCTTAAATGGACGTAAAAAGATTTTTGTGCAATATGATAAATTTTAATTGAAAAATCTAATTAAAAGTTTGAAAAAATCTAGTTCTACCCAAGAAGTAATTAATCAATCTTAATAATTCATGGACCAACAACTGCCTTGAAGAACGTTTTAAGGTATGTGACGATGTTCGGGAGGAATGTTTTCAAAAACGTTCGAAAATAATTATATTTTTCTATATTTGCATAAAAAAGATGAAAAAACATCTATGTATAAACATCTTGCATAAAAAAGATGAAAAACATCTAAACATCGCCGAAAAAACATCTATAAAACCAAAATGCACTAGTTAAGTGTCAAAAGTTTATTAAAAATTGAAAAACTTTTTTTTTCTATAAGGAGATATGAAATATGAAGCAAAAATCTTCTAACTTAGAGGTATGCAAAGGATTTACTTAAAACTTTGCAGAGAGTTTAAGAAATATATATCTAGATCCCGAGTTAAAGAATAAGCTGTATTTCAATCCATTCTTTAAATTTTTTTGAGTTTGAAATGATAAATAAGGCGAAATGTTCTATTTTTTTTCATTGTGAAGAACTAAAACAACTATAAAATATTTATAAACGAATAGATTACTTATTTTCTAATTCAGAAACTACAGAACATATTGAAAAATTATTATTGTTCCAAATTTGAACAAAAAATATGCATTTAATTTAAATTTATGAGGTATTTCGTAAGAAAATTTTATCAATGATTAGAATTTCAGGAAACGGTATCTAAAGATGCAAAATAGCATTAAAACCATGCAAATGCAAATATAAAAAATCAATGTAATTTCCCAAAAATAGACTTAGAAATAAAATTCTAATGGTTTTACAAAGAAACCAGTTCAAACATTAAGAATATTACATAAAAAAATCACAATTTCTCAAAAAATCGCCTTTTTAACATAGTCATCTACCTTAAACAATTTTTTACAATGCAAGTTACATCGTAGTATACCATCTTATAAACATTATCTTTTAAAATTTGTTAATGTTAGCCCCACCAGTCTTCTCCAAGTTATCTAAAGCATTTTATAGTGACCCAATTCTGGACTAACAGCGCGTCTTGCACTTGCTTGACTTACTTTAAAGGTTATTATTGGGAATCAATTCATCATCCATAAAATAATGACCCGCCATTGTTATAATGCAACTTCAAATTGCGTCCTGGCACCTGAGCGTTCATTTTATGATGAATTATACGAATTTTAAAGTGAGCTCATTCATCGAATAAAATTTTAGAATATCGCTACCAAGTTAAGCATTCACTTAATAGCTATGTCAGGCACAGATGATGAATTGCAATACGAAAACGCGTTTTGAAACTGTCTGAAAAGAAAGAAGTCAAGCTCATGGTTTGTTTATTTTAAGAGGAAATCAAGGGCAACTTACTGCTATTGCAAAAAATCTAATTGTAGAACAAATTTGTATTTTCTGGAGTGTTATTTTTAAAGTGAAGAGAGCTCAAAAGTTTGAAGAAATTATTACTCTTTATGAAGAAAGAAGGAATTATTATTTTTTACTTTACTTTATATAAAATATACAGGGTGAGTACAAATGATGGACCCGATTTTAAAAAATCATATTTTCGAATCTACTGCACATATTACAATAAGTGATACATATATTTAAAGAGAAATATACCAAGTTCTTTCTTTAATTACAAATGTTCCATGTGCGACCTTTTTGTTTCACGGCATACGTCTCTGTAATCAAGTTTGTTCCAAATATTTTGTAACATCATTCTGTCAATGGTTCTGTATACTGCACAAATGCTTCTCTGCAGTGTTTGGCAACAATGTTTTTGCCATTGGTGGTAATTGTCTTGTCTCAAATGATTTCTTTTTATGTGTTTATGTCAAAGATAACAGACAAAACAAAATGCTACAAAATATTTGGAACGAATTGGATTACGTATTGGACGTATGCCGTGCAAGAAGGTCACACATCGAACATTTGTAACTGAAAAATACTTGGCATATTTCTCTTTAAATTGTTGCATCACTTATTGTAATATGTGCAGTAGTTTCGTAAATATGATTTTTTTTAAAAATCGGGTTCATCATTTGTACTCACTTTGTATTAAAAAAAAATCGAACTCCAGACTTAAAATTTTTTTCACGTTTCAAATTTCCACGAATTTTGGAATTACATCTGGCTGCCTGTTGTGAGCATTTGATTTTTATAACTGCAATCTTATCCACTGTATCATAACAAATGAATGCTGAATTCATGTGTTATTTTATCAAACATTTTAAATTTCCATATATTATTATTCCAAATAATTTTTCAGAGTTGAAAATCCTTGTAAACTGTTTCTTTTTACTATCATTTTTTATATGTTTGTAAATTCTGTGCATAGTTATTTTTGTTTTTTTTCTTCTGTAAATATTTTGATTTTTAATAAAATTCCCATAACATGCTTATCAAACCCCTCAATGGCCAGAATGGTTACGGATACGGGGGCATGAGACGGCTTTCTGTTCTGTTCTGTCTGTTGTGAGTTTTTTTTGAACTAGAAACAACTCTGATTATACGGATGAAATTTGTCACGTTGTCTTTACACCAAATTTGTCCATTTAGTCCAATTTTGATCAAAATTCATTTAGAGGAAGTCTGTCTGTCTTAGTTCTTCGAAAGTAGGGGAACAGGGTAGCTACAAAATGTAAAGAACTAGATAAAGAAATTTTAGTACATAGAATAAGCAGTTAAAGAGTAGATGTGTTTCAAATTTTGAATCCGAATCTCTCTTATGGTTGAGTGTGTATATTTGTATTTTAAATGCCCATAAATGCTCTAATTCAAAAATAGAATGACTTAGATAAATTAAATTTAGAATACAGTTTTTGCGTCTAATATATAAATATTTATCAAATTTTGAACATCTGTCTAAGGGTTGACCGCTTGTCGATTTGTTCATTATCATTTGTATGAAAGCATGAGAATGACAAAATTACTTAGATAACTGAAATTTTGTAAGCTACCTTATTACTAAAATTATTATTATGCAACAAATTTTGGCCACCCACCGGGAGAGGGCACCTCAAAATTGAGGGCGAGAAGCTTTCGGCATTGTGGTTGGTTCTCGCTCCTCTAGAGGGTACAGAAAGAGGAAGGGGCTGGCTATTTCCCAGCGATGACAGAACATACTTCTCATGAGAAGGGTTGTGCCGTGGCCTGTGATGACCCTTAGGATTCAACCAGAGTTCCCGCCAGTGTTGCTGTTACGGCGGTCCGGTCATTCAAGTTTTCCCGTGTGCCTTCCGGCCGGTCGAAGTAGTCAGTTAGGGGTGATACCAAATTTTGTCTTCGTTTTGACCGGAAAAAAAGTCCTTCAAAACGCATATTTGGTTTTTTACCATTTTAATACTATGAAGCACAGAACGCTTACATGCGGGGCTATAAAAATAAAAATGTGAGCACTACTGGTGTTTAGGACTTTCGTGAGAGAAATAACAACTTCATTAGGAAGTATGTTAAAAATTTCAAGGATACTATTCCCGCTGATTATTTATATGCTGCAGTGTAAATATAATTCTTTCATGTTTGATGTGGAAAAGTTATTATTTGAAAGAAGAATAGTTACCAAGATATATCAGTTATAACTTAAAATTGTCTAACTACGAATTGTCTTTTAACTTTTCAGTAAAGATTTCAAATTTAATTATGATTCAATGAATGGTTTATATTTGACTAAATAATTTAATAGAATTAAATTAGAATTTTTATCAATTATTCTTATTAGAATTAGAATTAAAAAATACTTTAAAATGAAATTTTTCTGGGATAATTAATTAGAATCAAATATTACATTGCTAAGTAAAACTTTGTCCTTTAACATTTCAGTGAAAATTTTAATTTTGATGAGTATTTTATGAGATGCTTACAGCAGAAAAAAAAATTACTAGAATCAAATTAGAATTCATTTTAATTTAATTTTAACTATAATTAGAATTGTATTAGATCTTAACTACCTCTGATTAAAATAAAAATTATTGTAAAATTATTTAAAATCGAAAAGTTACTAGACTCAAATTAGAATTAGATTCAGATTTATTCTAATTACAACGAGAAAGGAATTAGATTTAAATTATAATTATTTAAAATAAAATATTTTAAAGAATTATTTAAAACTGAAATTTTACAAGAAAAAGTAATTATACTCAAACTGTAATTAGAACTCAATACTGTCAAATACTGTATACTCAATACTGGCTTTGACCCTTGATGTTTCAGTTAATATTTTAAATTAAAACATCACATTATGAAAGATTTACAAAAGAATCCAATTAGAATTAAATTCAGTTTAATTCTATAGAATTTATCTTAAATAAATTCTTATCAATATTTGTTAGAATCAAAGATTAATAAACTTGTACTGCTTCGACTCTTTAACCAAAACCCCTTTCAGGACCTTTATTCTATAATTTTCAATTAACATTCTAAATTTTATTGCCTTTCTATAGGCGCTTTAAGAAGAATTAAAAATTAACAAAACTCTTTGAAACCAGCCGATAATTTAAAATTAATTCAAAATAATCAATATTTAAAGACAAAACATTTATACAAGACAAATTAGTTCAAATAGGTAATTGATTAATTTTTATTATTTTCTGCAGATAATTTCAATTCTTAAGGATACTATATTTCTGAATAATTCCAGAAAATATCCGAGTTAATTAAGTATCAACATAGTTATATTTCATCGAAGATTCGACGGTTAATTAATTCGTCTCCTATGTCACTGAAATTACAAAAATACGAAACCTGTTTATCTATCTGAAACTTGTGCGATGATAGCAATAATTTTGTTAACTAAATTAATTGGTTACTGAAGTGTTGTAACATAATATTAGATACTTTACTTAGCTTCAGCATTAAGTAGATGAATTTTCTAGAATCGTATACTGAAAGCAGAATAATTGGAAACTAAGACATTATTTATATCTTAATTAAGTATTTAGAACAGATATTTTAATAAATAGATGCCAAACATCATTTCAAAATTAAAAAATTAGTATTTTTAATGATGCATATATATATAGATTAAATTTTTATTTATTTTTAAAAAAATATTTTAAGCATATTTTACAACAATATAATTGATTGTTGAAATAAAAGTCAAATTTTTTTTTTTCGTTATTGCTGTTAATATTTTATCTTGGGTGGGTGGGTGGGGGTTCTCTATTTTTAATGATCGAAATATGAAGATTTGACTGTTGAGTAAGTTCAATTTAAGATTTTTTCCAACAAAATTGTTGAAAATTTATTGTGAAGTCCTGAAATTAGCATAAGATTTGAATTTGTTGCGGTTCGTGCAGTAAAGTGTCGGGAACCCTATTAAAAATCATTTAATAGCTGATAGTTTAGGATTAGTTAAAATGGAACGTTACTCGATAGAACAGCATGTTTTCCTTGTTGAACAATATCTCAAAAATAATGAATGCCTGGATACCACAATTCGAAAATTTGAGAATTGGCTTCCTAGATCGAGTGATTTAACACCAATGGTTTTCTTTTTATGGGGTTATTTGAAGTCTAAAGGTTTATGCCAGCATGCCCACAAGCACTTGTGCATTGAAGGAGGAAATTCAACGCTGCATCAACGAAATTCAGCCACGTTTATGCAAAACGGTCATGAAAAACTTCGACAAAAAAGTGCGTATGTACCAGTAAAGCCGTGGAGGCCATTTTCCCTATGTGTTATTCCATGCATAACCTTATCCCGTGTATTTAACGATTCAATAAAAATCTAAAAATGTAAAGAAAAAATAATCTTTGTTTTTTTAATTTAATTCAAATCTTGCATTAACACTTTGATCTATCGTGTAACGTTCCATTTTTACTAACCTTAAACTATCAGTTGTCAAATGATTTTTTAATACAGTTGCCAACACTTTACTGCCCGAGTAGTGCCAAATTCAAATCTTGCGTTAATTGTTCAGTTCAGTTATATTAACGTCCCGTTGTAAAGAAACACTAGGGCTATTTTGGGACGGACCTCGTAATTTTGAACCGCGGTCACATGACGAGGCCGGCACCTGAGCTGGCACCCCCCTCTCCACGCCACGCCACACCAGCGGGAGGACTACGTTAATTGTGGGATATTCTTTAATTATATTGCCGGGATCGGGAAAATTCTCGAAGTTTCGGGTATTATCTATTTTGGTGCCAAAGTCGCCAAATTCGTCGCCAAGTCGCCAAATGGTCGCCAAGTTTGTCGCCAAGCTCCGGGACCTTTGACGCGCCACCTGGACTCTGTCCCATTCAGATGACTGTAAAACTTTCTTTCTATTGATGGAATAACCTATGCTGGGAAGCCGAATTGCAGGTTTGTAACAATATTGAAGGTTTAGCTTCAAAATCAAATAGTGGTGAAAATATTTTAAAATGCTTCGATTTTTAAACACTGCTTTCTTTCCTAAGGTACAATACAGTATAAAGAGAAAGAGAGAAAATGCCTCCTTGTAAATGCATAGTACAATAAATAGAAGGGTAGAAGGTACCTAAAATAATATGAATTATATATCTAGCAAAATTTGATATTTAATAACATTTTTTGAGGGGGAAATCATTAAGAACAAGTTACATAAAATATTCATTTGAGATTTTAGCTGCCATTAATCTCGATCAACCATCTGGGTGGTCAAAGACGACAATGAAAGAATTAAAATTAAATAAAAGAAAATAAAATTTTGACCTCTAAAATATTAAATTTAATTTTACTCTAAATTCTTTGGATGGGCTCACTGCAAAGTTCATCATGGATTTAGAATTATATTTTTCAGACAAAATCTCTTATTCGTACTCAAAAACATTTTTGCAGACAGTGTTTTTTATTAATATAAACAATAAATCCTAAGAAATTCTTTTCTAGATATTATCCTGATCAGTTGATAGTAATAGGACGAGCCCTTCTATAGACACAGAATGTCATAAATCTAATTATAGATTAATCAATCACTCAATAAGTTGATACATTTACTGACTAATACTTGTCTTTTTATAAAAGGGTTGAGCTATGATTGTTTAATTATAATAATTTACATGTCCACATGCACAAAGATATACTTCCTGGGCAGGACTTTTGTCCAAAATTTGATAAAAATATTTAAATATGGAAAATGCATATTAAATTCCTTCCATCTAACTCAACGCGCTTTGGAGTTATTATTTACCGACTCTCTAATAAAGGTGTCATCCCCCATCCACCCCCATTGTGGACCCAAGGTAAGACAGAAAATGCTTTCTTTGCCATTGGTATACAATAGATAAGAAATATAAATTTTTTGCGTGAATTTAGCATTTTTACTGAATTTATCTTATGATCCTTGGCGTATGATTTGGCGATTAATCCTTGGCGTATGATTTGGCGATTAATCCTTGGCTTGTGGTCAAAAGTGTCCCAAAAGCGAATTTGTCCTTCAGGTGCGTTTTCCTCAACTGATTGAAACAAAATCTGACATAAAACTACATTTAAAGTCACAAAAATCACGTACCAAATGTGACATATTTAAGTCACTGCGTTTTTGAATTATCGCGTGTTTACATGTTACTGAAAGACCGACAGATGTCACCATCGGATTTCGATCAAAATTTACTTGGCGTCTTTACTAGAGATGTTAAATCCGTGCACCCAATTTTATCTATCTAGCTCTCTTCGTTTTATAGTTATAATGTTAACTTATATTCCAACAGCTAGACAGACGGACTTCCTCTGAATGGGTTTTATTCAAAATTTGACAGAAATCTGAAAATTTGGTGTAAAGCTCGTGTAACAAATTTCATCTGCCTAGCGGAAATCATTTTTGAGTAATCTTTGTCACAGACAGACAGACAAAAAATTGTCTGGGAAGTCAGGGAAATCTAAAACGTAGAATTTCATCAGAATTACGGATTGGATTTTTTTTGAAGATTATAATATTTCCTCTGTTCTTCATATACGATAAAGTAAAAAAGTGTTTTAAGAGTTTGAAAGAGCTGAAACTTGAAGAGACATAAAAATCTCGTGTTTGTATCTTTTGAAGATTACATACTTTTTCTTGCAGCATTTCTTAAGCGAAGGAAGAAAATAAAAATAAAATAAAGAAATAAATAAAACCAGGGTGAATGGTTTTCCTGAAACTTTCACCCATACTCTCTAATAAAAGTGTCATTCCAGAGAGGGCCTTGTATGGTACTGGCTTAAAATAGTATATTAATCTCTGATGTGAATATGATATTTTTACTTAATCTATTGTGTTACCCTTGGCGAATTATTTGGCGATGAATCCAAATTTATGATATTTAAGTCATCGCGTCTTTCAGTTATTATCTTTTATATTTTTCTGAAAGTATAAGCTGACAGACGGACAATGCCTTGTTGGATTTGGATTAAATATTAAAAATGTCTAGTCTATAGATGCTGTTTCTGTGTGTGAATTTTATGTATCTGGCTCTTTTCTATTCGAGCAATCGGACAGACAGATTCTTTCTATGTTCTGCTCAAAATTTGTTAGAAATCTGCAAATCCGGTCTAAGTACGATGTAACAGATTTCTACCGCCAAGCTCAAAGAATTTGTGAGTTCTCTTTGTCGTAGACAAACATATGTACATTTTCCAAAACTGTTTTTTTTCCTGATTCGTGAAGATCTAAAACGCAGGGATTCGTCCAAATCTGGAGTTCGAATTTTTTTGATGATTGCTATACTTTCTACGAGGAAGGAAGTAAACATAATAGATTTTTTTTTAATAAATAATGCACTACTCATAAAAAAACAATTCCCCGAATTATCTTGCACTCTGAAATACATGACGTCATCAATAGATGCTACGCAGCAAATCAGATTGGAGAAAACGCACTTTTATCGACTTCGACTGTTTCGTTAATTCCTCTCAACGCTATCATCAAACCACACCTGTTGTTAAAAGCCGAAAAAGGGAGGTGGAGGAAACAGCCTTCGCAAACAGTAACCGTGACGTCTTCCGGTGTTATTTGACCTACCGAAATCGATTTGAGGTCCCTTTTCAGCGGCAATTGCCCGTTTCTCAGCCAATTGTGGACGCCAAGTTCTGTTTGCGAAGCTATTACATCGATTCGACTCTGTGTTATTTCGAGATTCAAAAGTGCCCGAAAAGATCTTTAAAACGAATCTTTTTGAGACTTGTACAGGAAGGAAAAGACTAGCAATATTGCATACGCATAAATCAAGTTGTTCTTTCTTTCTCGTATGTTAAATAAATAGGGAGAAAGTATTGTGGTCGTCAGAAAACTCCAAATTTTTATAAATCTTCTTTTTCTGATAACTGCGAGCCTAAAATAAAAACATTTTTGGAATTATCTTTTTCATTACCTTGCTTTGTCTGCCGGTGAATATGTTAGTTCAAAAGCGCACTGAGTCTGAGCAATGAAATTGCACGTTGTTTTAACAAGAAATTTGTAGATTTTTTTTAAAAATTAAAATTTGGATGAATTCCATCGAAACGCAGTCTGTTTATTTGTCTGTAATAAAATGTAAACTTTTATTAAACTTTTACGAACATTTTCTCAAAAGTGCAAAGATTTATATACAGGATGATCAGTAAAATCCTTTTAAGCCTTTCAATACGACGTTTCATATAACCAGGGAGATAACGTGTATTTATAGTAAATTTATGCTGAATTTATTAACACAGATCACAAGGCTCCTAATGGCAAAATAAGGAAGTTATAAAAATAATTCAAAACCAGCAGGAATGATATCCCAAAACTTTCTCGCATACATTCTAATAAAGGAGTTACATTCTAATAAAGGAGTTCATTTACGAACATATACAGACGAATATTTCCCAAAATTATGTTTTTCGAACTCGGGGTGTGTAAAATGTGGAGATTCGACAAAATCTCGAGTTCGCATTTTTTTACTCTTACAATGCTTTCTCTATATACTTTATACGAGAAAGTAAAAATAAAGAAGATTAGTCAAAAAGTCCAGACAGAAAAATATTCATTATATCGAATAATAACACAGGAAGAAGTTTCATAGAGTTATTTGTAAAATTTGAGGAATATTTGCTAGTTAAATTATGAACTTCCCGTGACATGAAAAAGGTTTCGTCCAAAAATTGAAAAATGTGTCCTCAAATCTTTCATTCGCCCTCCCTTGGAGTGGGTTTTTCAATTTTTTTAAAAACTATTTTTATTTACTTATTTCGTTGCATAAATTTCATTTCGCCACTGTTTAGCTCTGAAAAGCGGTATGAAAGTTCCATTTTAACGGTTAAACAAACAACAACAACAAAAAAAAATGTTTTTCCATTTTAGATACACCACGGTTGTTTGCGATTGAAATTCATCATTCCAATCGCAAATATATCCAACAATTTTACAGATAATTCTGTGAATTATCATTTCCAGATGCATGCAAAATCACAGACCGACAGATAATCAGTCCATTGATAACCTTGGAACAAAATTTAATACAGATTTACACTGTGCATAAAATTTTATCCGTTCGAATTCGTTTCACTTTGCTATTATCGTGTTAACTTGTGTTCAAACAACCGAATAGGTAAAATTCCCCTGAATGGAAATTGTTCAATATTTTATGGAAGCCTATAAATTTTACGTTAAGTTCAATAACCAAATGTTATCCATCTAGCTCATAGCGTTTTGGAGTTATCCCACAGATAAACAGGAATTATCTGAAAAAATGCGTTTTTTGAAATATGGGAGATCTGAAAATATAGAAATTCGTCAGAATCTTGAATTCGATTTTTTTTCTGATTACGCTGCTTTTCTAATGCTTCGTCTAAGAGATAAAGTAAAAAGATACTGTAAATTATTAACATAATTTAAATATATGCATGAAATTGAATGCTATGATACAATTGTTATGATACAATATGAATGCTATGATA
>JAPMOR010087566.1:42411-60252 GCA_026543865.1 Argiope aurantia
GCTATGATACAATTGTTATGATACAATATGAATGCTATGATACAATTCAAACAGTTTCATTGTCTTACCAAACCATTAAATGTTAAAAAAAAATGAGACACAAATTTTCTTTCTAGAAACTTTCACTCGAGCACTTTGCACTTGCGCTTTATTGAGCTGAATTCATTATTTTCAATCTTGTCAAAAAGCAAGCTGAAAACTTTTAAAATTTAACCGGATCCATTCCATATTATTAGTTTAATAGTCAGAAAAAACCAGCGGGAGTGGTTTTCCAACACAGACTCTCTAATAAAGGTATTATACCAGAGAATTCCCTGCATGGCAATCAGTACAGTAGTTACGAAATATTAATCTGTGAATAAATTTAGTACTGTATTAAATTTAGTACTGAATTTTAGTACTGTTCTGAATTAAATTTAGTACTTTTGCCGAATCTATCATGCCATCCTTGGCGAAATATTTGGCGATTAAGCTTTGACATGCGATTAATAGCATCCGAAAATCGAATCTGTATTTTAGATGAGGTTTTTCCCCAATCGATTGAAACAAAAATTTGTTTAAAAGCTACACTTGTAGTCATTATGTTTTTGAATTAAAGCGTTTATATGTTTCTGAAAGTACAGCCCGAGAGACGGTCAACCTCTTATTGGTTTGGTTCATGATTTGTCAGGTGTCTACACTATAGGTTTTAAATGTGCCAATGATCGCTTTTATCAATATCGCGTTTTGTAGTTATCATGTTAATGCATATTCGATCAGCCTGACGGACAGAACTTCCTCTGGACGGATTTTACTCAAAATTTGACAGAAATCTGCAAAGTCCGTATACTAAATTTCTACCTACTAGATATTATATCTTTCCTATACTACGTATACGATAAGTTACATCACTGACTCTACGTTCCCTTTGAAGGCACACGGATAAAGAAAAACTGAATGACCGGACCGCCGCAACAGCAACACTGACGGGAACTGTGGTTGAGTCCTAAGGGCATCATCGGCCACGGTACAACCCTTCCCGAAGGAAGTACGTCCCGTCATCAATGGGAAGAGCCAGATCCCCACCTTTTTGTGTACCCTCCAGGTAGGAGAGAACCAACCACCATACCGGAAGCATCTCATACTCTTTTCGAGGTGCCTTCCCCGGGGGGTCTACGTATAGGAGGAAGTAAAAACAAGATTGTGAGAGAATAAGCTGGCATCAGTAACTAATTTTTAATAAAAAATTCTTTTGCATGGGGGACGATTAACGCAATGTATGCACAGGGAAGGAGATAGAAGGTACTCAAAAATAAAATGACTAATCAAGAGATAGGAGGGAAAAGGAAGGTTAAGTCGCAACGACTACTGAATAAAACCATAGGGCGCTACGTGATCTTTTGCACACTAGAATGGAATGAACATTTAATGGGGGCGGTAATTACCCCTGTGGGATGATGTGTCCTACTGATTATTTGTAATTCCCCTTCCCTTGGCAGTAACAACAAATCTGAATTGCCCGAGATAACAGAGTTTGGATACTGCATCGCATACATGTGTCCCAATCTTGGGGATTTAGTAGGACGATCACGTACAAATTGGGAGCATTTTTTTCTTTCGTTCATCCCGTTCTTCCGGTTTTATACATGCCTACTTTATCTTTCATGTAGAGTTTAGTTTACTTTTTCTCTCTGCAATATTAAACGCAATGTAATTAATTGTTTTCTGTCAATCTCTGGTTTTTATTTACTTTTTTCAGTTTATGTAGTGTAATGAAGATATCTAAAAGTTCGGACTCGAGATGTTTGACGAATCTCCGCACTTCAGACATCCGTGAGTTCGAAAAAACACATTTTTGAAAAATATTCGTCTCTCTGTCTGCGATAAAGATAATTCAATAAAGATTTGAGCTAGACGATTGGAATTTGGTATATGGTTTTTATAACAAATTTGCAGGTTTATATCAAATTTTCAGTAAAATCTGCTCAGAGGAAGTTGCGGCTGTTTGAATATGATAACTACGAAAAGAAGAGCTACAAAAGAAGAGCTAGAGCGATGAAATCCGATATACAGATTTAACATCTGTAGTGTAAACAACTAACACATTTTGAGCGAAATCCAACAAAAGGTTAACTGTCTGTCGGTCTGTACTTTCAGAAACAAGTAAACGCGATAGTTCAAAAACTTTTTTTTTAATATCAAATTTATGTATGGAAATTTGTGACTACAAGTGCAGCTCCGTGTCACATTTTTGTTTCAATCGGTTGAAAAAAACATCTCTAAAGCACAAATCCGACTTTCGGATACTATTAATCACATGGCAGGGATTAATCGCCAAAAACTCGCCAAGCACGCCACGATTGATTCAGTAAAAACGCTAAATACGTATCAAGAGTTAATATTTCCTAATTATTGTACTGCAAGGCATTCTTTGGCATGTTAAGTTTATTAGATAATATACAAGAAAGTTTTGGGGAGCTGATATAGTATGAAGCTTAAAGAAAATATTCTTTCTAATATCTATTTTAATATTACATGATTATGTTGAATTTTTGTCACATGAGGAGCCCGACATTGGAGCCATCTCCTTCCCTTCAAATTTCCACTCCACATCATTCTGACGACGCAGACCTTAATACATTTAACACGCATTAGGCTTCCTTGCTGGATGAGGCTTTTTAAAAGAATGGGGTTTCGATGTTATATACCTTCCCTTACATATCCAAAGTTCTATAACCATCTTTATTTAATAAATTCTCCCAGCTCTTTAAATTGCCATTCTGTTATATAAAACCGGGGATAATCATGTATTATGACGTATACTACAATATGGAGGCATTTTTGGGGCTGTTATCACCCTCAAGGGATGGAGTACCCCTCTTGAGTGTTCATTACACCCTCATGCCCCGATCGTAACAACAGATCTTAACTGCTCGGAAAAGAAGGCTTCAGTTTCTCATACCGCATACATGTGTCCTAATCAAAGGATCTCAGTATGACGATCACGAACTCCAACTGGATACGCTTCTCTTATCTAGCTGCGCTTTGTAAATTTGCTGCTTGAGATAATAATTGCGTATGAGACAGGATTTCGTTTTTTTCCCCTGTCGAATATTGAATGTGGCCTTTCTTTATTAGATTATTTTATTTTTATTTTTGTAAGCGAAATGAATTGATTTCAATGCGAAAATAATATTTAATCAGAGTAATATTAGTATTCGTATAAAGGGTGTCCCAAAATTAATTCAAGATTTGAATTTGCCACCATTCGTACAGTATAGTGTTAGCAATCCTATTAAGAAACCCATTTGACAGTTGATGGTTTAGAGTTAGTAAAACGTTACACGATAGAATAATAACGTGTGAACGCCGCAAGATTTAAATTAAATAAAAAAACATGACTTTTTTTAATTTTTTAAATTTTTATTGAATCATAAAGTACACAGGATAGAGTTATGTATGGAATAGCATATAGGGCAAATGGTCACCACGGCTTTGTTGCCACATACGCACTCTTTTGTTGAGATTTTCCATGACCGTTTTGCATAAACGTGGCTGAATTTCGTTGATGCAGCTTTGAATTTACTCCTTGTGGTGGTATGTGGATTATTATGATCTGTGCAGGAAGCAACAGGACGAATGTTGTAGGAAACATTTCTTTAATAATCACATTCACACACTAAACAATTACAAACACAAAGACAAGACATTTACGCGCGCGCTTCACAGTTCAGCGTCACATCTCCTTCTCATTACAATCGCAAGGCATTATGGGATTACATATGGGATGGCTTAATCAGGTATCGCCATCTAGTATCCAAAAGAGAAGATAAGTGTAATGCAACTGCTACATCCTTCAATTCGTAGAGTTTTAACTTAATAAATAACCCCATAAAAAGAAATGCAATGTTATAAAATCAAAAGATCTAGGATATCAATTCTCAAAGTTTTAAATTGATTGACATTACAATTAGTTCGGGTAGTTTCGATTGAACTAAGGGATGAATTGAATTTGACAGTACACGTTCAGTAAATCCTTGCCGAAAAATTCAGAAAGCGTGTCTTTACTCCACAAGTACTCAACTATATCGTATATACACAAGTATTATTTAAAAAATAACTTTGTAGAGATATCGAAAAGTGCGTTATTATTTTCCTATTATGCCCTTTTAGTAATCTTTTGTGATATTATATTTTCTCTGAAAACTGGAACGAAAATTTCGCTCGAATACTGGTAAGATACGAAAAAATAGTCTAATTCAATAAATTTGCCTTCCAATGTGTCAGAAATGTTTACAGATAGAAGCTTAAACATCTGTCTGTGTCCTTATAGATGAAATAAGAAACATATTCTACTCATTGACACTTTTTTGCTATGGGGGCGGTGAAATGGTTTTTTGCCTTCATTCTCTACAAAAGTTATTCTCTACAGAATCAAATATCTATTCTCTACATAAGCCAAAATATCTCTATAGATTTGGATAACTTATTTGATGGAAATTTGCAACTGGAAGTATAAATCTACTCGCTACAGATTAGAAAGCAAAAGTTTGTTCCACTCTTTTGAGATACCCTGTATATAGGGTACAAATCTACTGGTAAACGATGTGTGGTAGATAGGAAATAGTAAAAAACTAATATACTGATATAACACATTCACTAATAAGGAAAAGTATACACACATAATATACTGATATAACACATTGGCCTTACTAATAAGGAAAAGTTTTTCTGGTATAACACTGTACGAACCAATCGAAATTTACGTCTAATGCATAGATTCTTATGTTTAGGAAGTGAATAAATTGGTACAGCATATGCAAAAGAATGTATGATTAGTTCTAAGCAATTATTCTATCTGTACTTATATAAAGCTCAATGTGTGTGTGTGTGTGTATGTGAGTGTGTTGGCCTTCTACAGGCCAGACTATTCGACCTACAGCTACCGAATTTGACACATGCATACCTTGGAGGTCGGAAATGTGCACGTAGGGTCCTTTTTTGAATTTTTAATCAGAATTTTAATTATTAATTAAAAACTAACTTTCCCGCCAAAAAAAATCTTTTCATTTCCCCATCGCCAAATGAGTAAGGCTTCAGTTTTTTTTTTCCAACGCTAAAGAGGATAGGCTTAAGAAATTTACGGCAGATTTTTTCAAAGGATTCTGTTTATTTTTCTTAATGTTTGATGCATTTAAAATGAAACGTTGTTAATTAATCGATCTTTCAGATTCATTCTGAAGTACTTTTGAATTAAAATAACACAGAATAAAGGAGATTAAAAAATTCTAATCTGCATAGCGTTACCCCAACTGGAGTAGAAAATTCATTCATTTGAGTTACCGTAACTGGCGTTGAAAATTCACGCATGTGCATTGTGTTCTGATTGTTGACAAGTATTTTCAAAGGATACGGACTTGGTTTTGAAGGCTTAATATGTTTTCGACAGATTATTTCAAACGATTCTGTTTATTTTTTAGTGTTTGATGCATTTAAAACTAAACATTGTTAATTAATCGATCTGTTCATGATGAATCTGAGAAAATTTTGTTGAAAACTTCTTGAGATATTACATAAATTAAGAAAGATATTCTTTAGTGCCCATAACGTTTAAACGCTCAGCGACTCTGTTTTCAGTACTCATATTTAAAAAAAATTGCTTCGTTTAATCTTTAATCATTTCCACTTTAATTTGAAGCATAAATTCTACGAGAGGTAACAGAAAATTAGAGACATCCATATTACCTTATGGCTGAAGGCCTTTATAATATTATGAGTGAATTATATGACTATCAAAATTTGAAGTTTTAAAATATTTTGATGAAGAATCTATTAAAGTTGGAATTGCGTAAAATATTTAATTATTAAAATTTTAACGTGCATTAAGATTGGCGAACCGGCTGGCTGCCTAACGGATGCGGACTTGATTTAAATTATTTTTAGGTTATTTTTATGCTTTTGTAATTAAACTGTATTTATGTTAGTCATATATTTTTTGTATATGCTTATAGTTTTAAGTACATCGTTTTTTAAAGTAGTTTTTTTTAGACCTGTTTTCGACTGATTATTTTAAACGATTCGTTTTATTTTCTTAGTGTTTGATGCATTTAAAACTAAACATTGTTAATTAATCGATCTTTCTCATAATGATCTGAGAAACTTTTGTTGACAAATTCTTGAAATATTACATAAATTAAGAAATATATTCTTTAGTGCCCATAAAGTTTAAACGCTCAGTGACTCTGTTATCAGAAATCATATTATAAAAAATGCTTTGTTTCACTAAAAAATATTATTATATTAATTGCAGATTAATTCTTTCCACTTTAATTTAAATCATAAATCCTACGGGAGCTAACAGAAAATGAGAGGGATACATATTACGTTATGACTGAAGGCCTTCATAATATTATGAGTGAATTATATGACTATCAAAATTTGAAGTTTCGAAATATTTTAATGAAAAACCTATTAAAGTAGGAATTAGATAAAATATTTAATTATTAAAATTTTAGCTAACATTAAGATTGGGGAAGAGGCTGGTCGCCAAAGGCGGCTAGCTTGAAATAAGTGCAAAAAATCTGGCTTCTTCATAAGTTAGTTAACACAAGTTAGTGCAAAATTTAGAAAATTCCCGAAGCATGTTATGATTACTTGAGCAGATGTTAACTTGAGTTTCCTTTCTTCATTCTACTGTATTCTTTTTATTCTTTTTTATTATTCTTTTTTAACTCGAAGTTTCTTGAATTCCAGACATTTCCAAATTAACGGGAAAATCATACAAATAACTTCCTATAACCAGCGGCAGCGGTCTCCAGAAAACTTTCTCTCACATTCTCTAATAAAGGTGTTATCCCAGAGAACACCTTGCATGGCATTCGAGTACAATAGTTAAGAAATATTAACTTTTGGCGTGGATTTAGCATTTCTACTGAATCTATCGTGTCATCCTTGGAGTGCGTTTCGGCGATTAATTCCTGGCCTACCTAATAATATCCAAAAATCAAATTTGTATTTGAGCACGTTTTTCCCAGCCGATTGAAACAAAAAAGTTTACACAGAACTACACGTTGTCACAGGTTGCAAAATCAAATTTGATATATTTATGTCATTGCGTTTTCGAATTTTCGTTTTTACTTATTTCTGAAAGTACCGACTGACAGACGGTGAGCTTGTAGTTTGGATTTGGCACAAAGTTTGACTCTTTAATAGTTAAATCTGTGTGCAGAATTTCATCTATCTAGCTCTCTTCGTTTTGCAGTTAGCGTGTTATCTTATATTCAAAGAGATTTTACTCAAAACTAAATTATTCCACTGAACAGATTTTACTAAGATTTGACAGAAATCTACAAAGACCACATGCCAAATGTCAGCAGTTTTGATGTCAATCGTTTTGAGTTATTTTTGTCACAGACAGACAGACATTTTCTAAAATTATAGTCTCTAGTTACTACGAGTTCTATACTTTATCTTCGCTGCTTACACGAGAAAGTAAAAATGATTATTTTGTCTAACGAAAATTTGTTTATCTGATGATCCTCAAAATTGTTCATTGGCAACGGTATACTTTTTGCTGTATGCTCAAAAGTATTTTCAATATTTTATTAAAAAATTAAAAATTTAAATTAAATCTTTAACTAATTAAAAATTAAATGAAAATTTGACATTTCTACATTATCTTTCACCAAAAAATGGAAAGAATTATCAGTTGGGAAGTACTACTACAAAAACAATTATAATGTATTTCAAGAATGTAACATAATATAATTAAAATGTATTTAAAAAGCAGTGCAAGAAAATATCATCCATGTTTTAAAAACAATACAGTGTTAGAAAAAAATTCTATAAAAAAAAAAGAGAACTTTGAGAAAAAAAAAGTTGTGAAAAAGAAAATAAAAAAAAAATTAATGAGACCCTGTTTTTTTTTGTTGTTTTTTTCAATCAATGCCCTACTAGTCAACATGTTAGCAATCTTTTTTTCTAAAGAACAAAAAAAAATATATATATATTTTTTATTTTGTTTAATAAGATAAAAAATAGGCGGAAATGTAAAGACAGATTAGTTTTCAGTTTGTTTTTGCTGCTATAGTTTTAAGTTTCAGGTTTGTATATATACTTTTGTCAATTTGCAAAAACACGTTTTTTAAATATTTTGTCCATTTCTCTCTAGTTTTAATATAGGATACCTTTTTGTTGAGTCAATTCTTCCAAGTTATTTTTTTACATACTATTATTTTATTCCTTATTAATTTTCGTTTCGCAATCTGTTGTTTTTTTATTGTTATCTTTTTGCAATTTATTATTTTTATGAACGCTTATTTTATTTTTTATTCATATTCTTTCCTTTTATATGAATGGTTACTTAATTCCTTTCTGTAATTTATGGTTTCTTTTTTTAAATTTTAATTACATTATCATTCTATTTAAAAGTATTATGGGATTTTACGAGCGGTTGTTATTTTGTTTACTAAATTATCCACCAGATGGGACTTCTCATTGACAGTCAAATTTTTATTAAAATTAATCAATTAACTTAATATTAAATTTCGGAAACATTGAAATAATGTATTCCAACATGCAACTGTGCAAAATTTCAGAACGCGTTATAAAGTGAATGAAAAAAAATTATTACAATATAAATCTTTATAAATGTAAAAGTGAAACCAAATAAAAAAATTAAAATAAAATAAAAATTAACTTACTATTTTAAATGTGAGTTTTATCTGAATCTTATTTGATCTTTTATTTAGATCCGAATTAATTTACAGTTGTAGATCTGAATTACTTTAGATTTTATGAAGAAATTTTGTAGTTTCTTTGTTTAATTCCTCTCTAATCTCAAAGAAGCGATCGACTTATTCTCTATATTTGGCCAGCAGATGTCGCTTCTTTCAATAAAAAAAAAAGTAAATCATATCTACAATTCTTATTTTAATTCGAAAGACAGAATAGAGATGAAATTAATTTTGTAAAATTTCTATTATTAAAAAACGTTGCTAAATACTTGATTCAAAGTTGATTCATGTATGAACTTTATTAAAACAAAATGCCGGCTGGATTTTCCCTGATAAGTTGTAATACATACTTTTACGTATGTATTACAATCAAAAGAAATAAAAATATTTATAAGCATCCAAAATCGTTTGGAGATAAATTTCGCTCTAAATCTCTGCAATTGAATGGCAATGACGTTACTATCGTTTGCTATACCATTAGTGACAATCACAGTTAACGAGTTCAGAGAATTACAGGCAAGATTTCGATAGCTTCTCAAGTTGAATAATGAATTAAGTTCTCAATGTTACTATTGTGTTTTTATTTTTTACTACTGAGAAAAACACTGGAATAATGAAGCGTTTGCGAAGTCAATTGCATATTTTTTCTTCCAACTTTTTATTCGTATGTTTCTAAGAATTCTTTATCGCAACTAATAATAAAGGGAATTATATATGCATTGGTGTATATTGTGTTGGCCCTCTGTAGGGAAAAAGGATAGTCGTCTGGGCTTAGAATTACAAAATTTGGCGCAAATATAACTTGTAAAGTGGAAATTACATTTTAGAACGATTGTTTTTAAATGTCATTCGGAATTTTTATCAGCTAAAAATTATATACATTTTAATGCCTTTTCAGAGTAATTTCATAATAAGTTTTGCGTCACAATGGTGTTTTTACATCATTTTAAAATTCTAAAATTGCAATAAAGTTGACGTACAGTACTTTTCTGAATTTTAACATTTTTTTATTAAAGATATTTTTTTATTACTTTCGACTCTATTTTGCATTCTTGCAAACGATTTTCATTGATTCATGAATTATTTAATTTTGTGAGTATAGTTCATTGTTGAAAGTGCAGAAAAAAATTGTATTTGTGAAATTTACACGAGAAATTAGAAAGTGAAATTATATTTCCGTAAAGCAGAAAGCTCACTTTGAAACAGTTTTTGTAAAATTTTAAATTATCTTTAATATGACAGGGGATCGATTAATTTAGAAATATACATGTATTCAATAAGAAGAATCGATGTATTATACAAGCTATTAAAATTACACGGTCTGAATTTTTGTCAAAATTTTATACTTAAAAGTATTTGATATGGAAGTCAAAAATATCGAGTTACAATTAAAAATTGTAATTGAGATTATTTATTTGTAAACGAGCTGTTGCCAAAAATGAATAATAATTGATATTTGTAAAGCAAAATAATAACTAAAGATTAATTCATTAAATATTCAAAAGCAAGAAATAATTTAATGCAGCCTTATTTTGAATACATTTAGCTGAGTTTTTGTTGATGTTAATTGAATACATTTAGTTGTATGGTATGTATGGATAGTTCTTTTCGTAATTTTTTTAATAATTTTATATGTTACATGTTTTCAATTAAGAAATTCTGTAATTAAATTTTCCTTCACTTTTTTATGTCACAGAAGAGAACGATGCACTAGATTTCATAGTTATAATACTATTAGTACTATGAAAATTTTACATTTTTTTTATTGCTTTTGGCAATACATTGTCTTAATATTTTCTGAGCTCTTTAAATCATTAAATTTATTACTTTAAATAATTAAATTAATCATTGCTTAAATGATTAGATTAATGACTTATTTTTAAATAATTGATTATGTTAATAAATTGGTAAATCTTAATTCGATAACGTGGCGATACCAAATAATGGATTTCAGAAAAAAGTGATGATTTATAATGTTTATAATAATGAATTCAAATAAAAAAAGACTTACTAATTTGAAATTTGAGAATTAACAAACTATCCAAATTATCTTTAATATTTAGAACATTTATTGGCTAAATTCATGGCACCAATCACAGTATACTTAAATTCTCATTTAGAGTACTTAATTTGTATTTAGTATTTGATAACTAACAATATCTTTTTGGAAAGAATGTTATTGTTTAGTATATTAAATAGTGATATTGATTAAATACTATCAAAAATATTTCAAATAATGATTTTAAATAGTAAAGTAATTTTTTTTCTACATATCACATAGTGTCTTTTTCGTATTTTCCTCATTCAATATATTTTTGCTGTGAAATTAAGATTTAAATATAAATTTTTTCAGAATTTGCAATTAATCAATTATGGATACAAAAAATAAACAAACTAGGATTCATTTTTAAAATCTTTTTGAACAAGGTAAAAAGGACATTATGTTTGCAAATTATTTTTTTTGGGGTTAAATAAGTTAGGATATTATGATAAAAAGAAAATATAAAACTTCTTTTAATATAAACTTCGATATTCTCGGTCAGAGATCAATTCAATTTTTATTTTTACTTGCTTTTCATTTATTGCTTTTTCTTTGCACTTAATGCTAGTCTTATTTTTATTAAAGAAACTGGGAAATAAATAGCAACAGAATGCAATTTTTTCATTAAATGTTTGATACTTGAGCGTAATTTTGGCATTGAAACAAGTTCGAAGAAACAAAAAAAGTTTGTTTTTAAACTTTATTTTTATACTACGATACGGAAGCTTTTATTATTTCCCATTTATTGGCCCTTGAAATCAAAGAAGGATTTTTTTATCGTTTAAAAAGAAATCAACATTTTTTTTCCTGCTTATCTGAGTTCTGAAAATTATTTCTGAATTTGAAACCCCATTTTTAAAAAGACATATTCTTTAAGAAACATCTTTAGTCCAGATGTTTCTTACCTGAGAAAAGCCGAAGTATAGATTATGACAGAAATTAAACTTATTTTATTTATATAACTAGCAGCCTTTGGCGACCAGCCGGTTCACCAATCTTAATTTTGGTTAAAATTTTAATAATGAAATATTTTATACAGTTCCTACTTTAATAGTTTCTTCATCAAAATATTTTAAAATTTCAAATTTTGATGATCATATAATTCACTCATCATATTATAAAGCCTTTGAGTCATAACGTAATATGTATCTCTCTAATTTTCTGTTAGCTCCCGTAGGATTTATACTTTAAATTAAAGTAGAAAGGATTAATCTGCAATTAATATACTTAATTTTACTGAAACAAAGCATTTTTTTATAATATGATTACTGAAAACAGTCACTGTGCGTTTAAACTTTATGGGCACTAAAGAATATCTTTCTTAATTTATGTAATATCTCAAGAATTTGTCAACAAAATTTTCGCAGAATCATCATGAGCAGATCGATTAATGAACGATGTTTAATTTTAAATGCATCAAACACTAAGAAAATAAAACGAATCGTTTAAAATAATCGGTTGAAAACAGGTTAAAAAAACTACTTAAAAAACGATGTACTTAAAACTATAAGCATATACAAAAAATATATAACATAAATACAATTTAATTACAAAAGCATGCAACTAACCTAAAAATAATTTGAATCAAGAATCATCCGTTGATAATATTGTCAACAATCAGAACACAATGCGCATCCGTGAATTTTCAACACAAGTTACGGTAACGCAAATGCGTGAATTTTTCTACGCCAGTTTGGGTAACGCTATGCAGATTAGAAATTTTTAATTTCTTTTATTCTGTTTTATTTTAATTCGAAAGTACTTCAGAATAAATCTGAAACATGGATTAATTAACAATGTTTAATTTTAAATGCATCAAACATTAAGAAAATAAACAAAATCGTTTGAAATAATCGGCCGTAAAATGTTAACCCTAGCCTCATTACTGTTGGGAAAAAAAAATGAAGCCTTACTCATTTGGCGTTGGGGAAAATGAAAAATTTTTTGGCGGGAAAGTTAGTTTTTAATTAATAATTAAAATTCTAATTAAAAAAAGGGATCCCAGGTGCGCATTCCCGACCTCCAAGGTATACATGTACCAAATTTGGTAGCTGTAGGTCAAACGGTCTGGCCTGTAGAGCAAAGATTTAACTAAACGGTCGGTTGCTTCTGTACCGATCTTGTTCCATTCTTCGATCATTGCTGCTTTCAGTTGAATTTTCGATTTAATGTCGTGACTTCTTATTCGCACCTCTAATTCTTTCCAAATATGTTCTATAGGGTTTAAATCCGGTGATTGAGCTGGTGTTTTAAGGGTTTGAGGGCAATGATAGAGGCAAAAAAGACGAACATTCATGGCCGTGGGCTTAGGATCGTTGTCTTGGTAATACACAAAGTTGTTTAAAATGCCCAATTTTTGTGCTGACACTTTTAAATTATTATTGAGAATATTTATATAAACTCTATGATCCATTATACCATCAATGAATACTAAATTGCCTACTCCAGCCGCTGACATACACCCCCCAAACCATGACACCATGTTTTACTGTTCCAACTAAATTCTTGGGATTAAGTTCTTCGTTTTTTTTTGTTTTTGTTTTTTCTCTATACAATGATTCTCCCATCCGACCCAATTATGTTAAACTTACTCTCATCTGCAAATAAGACACGATTCCAATAGCTCTCCAGCTGGTTTATCATAGATTTGGCAAATTTAAGCCTAGCAATTCTGTTCTTCTGACTTACAAAGAATTTTCTTCGTGCAGAGCGGCCATGTATACCAGCATTCCGAAGAATTCTACGAATAGTTTCATAGGAAATAGAAGTTCCATTTGATTCATTAAATTGTGAAGTAAACTTTATTGCACTCAGACATGGATTTTTTAGAAATTTACTCACAATATTTCTTTGACTTCTAGCTGACAGAATTTGAGGGCGACCATTACGAGGCTTGTTTGCAATCCTTTTTCCCTCTCTGTAACGTTTTATTATGCTTTGCACCGTTGAATGAGGTAGATTAGTTATAGTTGCAATGCCTCTAATTGATTTTCCAGCTTTAAAATGAAATATAATTAATTTTCGTACGTCTAAACTCGTTTCTTTACGAATGCGCGTCATATCTAAGAATAAAGTAAATAGAATAAATAATTGTGATATTAAATAGTGAAATCAAACGATTTTAGTGTATTTTTCAATTAGAAGAAAAATAAGTCGCAAAAGATGTTTTATGATGAATTTAAATAAATAATGTTTGGATGCAAGAAGACTTTTGTGTTCTAATTTTGTGACATTTTTTATTTATTTATTTTTTAGAACAATACTACTTGATTTTTTATAAAAATATTTGTTCAGTTTTATTAAGAACTATTTAAAGATGCTAATTAAAAAAACCAACTAATAAAATGCTTTATTAAGAAGTATAGAACACAATTTCTGCAAATTTCTTTAGTGTACGAACACTTTTGGGAGCCACTGTATATATTTATTTATATTATACCAGATTTAATTATTGCTATTAATGGCTTATTTAATATTTCATATAATTGTCCGTTCATTTTTATAAAGTAAATTTGTGTACCATTCCTTGCTCCTACATTTATAAAATGCGGATTGACTTTTTATATCAAAACGTCTGGGAAATAAATGATTGTTAAATAAAACTTTTCCATGAGTTGTTTAATATTTTAGCTCAACTGAGTACCAAAAAAATTGAAAAAGCAACATATTAGCTTTGAGTCTTTACTTTTATTTAAAGAAAGGCTGCAACATTTTTTTTTATTGTTTCACATTTATTGAGATAAATAGCAATTTTTTTATACTTTGAAAAGGAATCAGATTAAAAAAAAGTTAATCTAACAAATAAATAGATGAAATAAATGTCGTAGTGGCCTGTTTCTAAGCCTGAGATCTAAGCTTCTGAACCAGAGCTTTCAAGTTCGAAACTCAATGGCATTAAAGATCTACTACACATGCCGGTTTGGTGCAAACAAAATTTGCCGTCATATGCTGGTATGACATAGAAAAGAAGGGGCGACAGTTCATGTGCTATTATCGTCATTTGAAAGAGGCTCGAAATTCTTTTCAAATTCCCTCGAGTTGCTTTTAAGCAAGATGTTAATGAACTAAATTAAGTATTAGAAAATGATTTTCGTTTCAGTTTAAAAAACAATTCCTAAAAAATGGGATGCTTAAAGAAATATAGTGGCTCAAACAATTGAGAATACACTTTGCTTTTACTTGATAAATCCAACTTTCAATATAAATAACACATAACTGAGAAGTGCAAACACGTTTTTATTTTTACACACAACAAAGGATTTAATTTAAAGTAAAAATGAAGAACAATCAACGAAAAACTTCTAAATTGAAAAGTTTCAGAAGCATTTTAAATAAACATATGCAGAATTTTACCTCAAAAAATTGTGAATACACCAATGAAATTTTTGTAATATCTCGCATAGAAACAAAGTGTCACTATTAAATTGTATGTCTTTTGGCTTTTATAACGACCTCAAAACGTCGTGGTATCGATTCTGCCAACTTTTTGTTGTATCTGAAGATATTTTACCTCATTCTTCTTGCAACACTTGTTTTAAATGGGTTTTGTTTCTAATTTTGTGTTTTTAGACCACTGTTTCGAATGTGGTCCACAGTGTTTCATTGATATTGATGTCAGGGGTGGTGTATGCAGCTGCTGCTTATGATGAAAAAGACATATTTTACGTGCAATGTGTTTGGGATCATTGTCCTAATGGAAAATAAAATTTCCATCTAAACCCAAATTTTTAGCACTTTCCTTTAGATTGCTGCGAAGTATATCCGAGTAAACCGTATGGTTCATCAAACTTACTGCGGAAACTTCTCAAATCATAGGCAGAAGTATATGTGAACTGTGTAAAATGTAATTAGACAAGCTGGATATAAAAGATAAGTTGTTAGAAAGAAACTGTTCATCAGCTTACAAAATCTCTAAAAGCGTTTGGAGTTTGCAAAAACTCATCAACTGAAGACCAATAATTTTGAAAGAAATTTACATTTATTAATGAAAGCAAATTCAACATTTTTGGCAGTGATATAGCCGTTACACCGTATTGAGAAAGCCCAATGCTTTTTTGTATCCAAAAAATTTGCTACTTTCAGTTAAACATGTTGATGACTCCATCATGGTTTGGGGTTGCGTGACTTCATCCTGGGTAGGAAATTTAGTTTTCATAAATGGCATTATGAACCATTTAGTTTACTCTGATATACTTCGCAGCAATCTAAAGAAAAGTGTTAACAATTTGGGTTTAGATGGAAATTTCTTTTTCCAGTAGGACAACGACCCCAAACAGAATGCACGTAACATCAAAATATGGTGTTTTTTTCATTGTAAACAGTAGTTACACACACCACCACAGTACCCCGACATCAATGCCATTGAATATCTGTGGGCCACACTCGAAACAGTGGTCCAAAAACACAAAATTAGAAACAAAACCCATTTAAAACAAGTGGTGCAAGAAGAATGGGGTAAAATATCTTCAGATACCACCAAAAATGGGTCGAATGGGGTACCACGACGTTTAGAGGCTATTATAAAAGCCAAAAGACATGCATCTGAATATTCACACTTGCTTTATATGCGAGATATAATAAAAATTTCATTGCTGTATTCGCAATTTTTTTGAGGCAAATATTTGTGTATGTTTATTTAAATTGCTTCTGGAACTTTTCAATTTCGAAATTTTTCGTTGATTGCTCTTTGTTTTTACTTTAAATTAAACCATTTGTTATGTGCAAAAATAAAAACATGTTTGCATTTCTAGGTAATGCGTTATTTATATTGAAAATCGGATTTATCAAGTAAAAGCAAGGTGTACTCTCAATTGTTTGAGCCACTGCACTAGATTAAAAAAATTATTTGAGCTAAAAGAAAACATGAAGGACAGGTCCTCTATGTGTAATGAAAATTATGCATATTTTATTTAACTGCATTATTTGACTGCGAAAGTAGGATCTTCATAAAAGCATAAACAGTTTCATTATGCATTCATTTATTCATTCGAAATAAGTTAGCAATAGCTATCTATGATAATGATTTTCTACTCCTGTTATATTATGACTGTAATTGAAAACGATTTATTTATTCATTTATGATATGAAAATAGATGGAAACGATTTTTTTCTCTATTCATTATTAATATAATGTCAGCAAATGCAAACGAACTATTTATTATTTCATTTATTTCTTCGGTTATAATTAATGTCATAAAGTATTTTTGTAATTACGGAAATACTACGAATTATGTGAGATCGCAAAACGGGAAAATAGATTATTATTTAAATCCAATAAAAATTAATAAAATAAGTTTCCTTTTTTTTTTGCAGATGGCTTCTAAGCTCTTAGATTCGAATGTTTTTATTTTATAATGTTATATTTGAGATAACAACAAATTTAGTTTTTTTTTTGTGATAAATAAAGATGTGTATTAAAAAAAGGCATTTAAGAAATGCCTTTTAATCCCGGACTCTAAAGCACTTGTTTAGATTAAAATAAAAAAATTTTTGAATTAAAAAAATAAAATAAATAAGAGTGTTGTTTCTAGCCACTTTAATAGAATACCGATCTTTCATTCTGGTTAGATGGGAAAAAAATGAAGGAAAAACAAATATTAGTGGAACGGAAATTTGTTGTCTCATGTTTGATTTACGAATGTAATTGGACGCTGAAGAAATAGAAAATGGGAAGAAAAGTCCAATTTTGAGAATTATCTCTGATATTAATTAGAGAATTTTTTATTGTTTTAATACAAAATTAATACAAAAAAGTAGTTTCTACGGATCACTTTTATCAAAGTAATATTTCTGTTTAGGACTGATTAATATATATACTGATAATTTTAAGAATTAAGCATATACTGATTAATTCTTTTTGATTTGCATAACTTTCATCAAAATAATACCAATAGATATTTAAAACATAAATTACAGTATAAAAATACAATACCTATTTGTATTTTATAAAAAGATTTAATTTTTCAAAATTGAAATAACTGGATCAATTTTCAAAATCATCTAATTTATAAAAAGAATATTTAGTGGAAACTTTTCGAGTTGAAAAATATTAATTTTGAGCTGCGTATATTATATTAAAATGGGATA
>JAPMOR010087579.1:0-13267 GCA_026543865.1 Argiope aurantia
TATATATATATATATATATATACATAATAATTCATAGTTTAAAGAGAATGTTATAATATATATCCATAAAAAATATACAGAAATATGCATCCCACTTACTTTTTTTCAGGGTTTTAGAAAATAAAATTGATCTCATTTCAAAAAGTATTAAAACCACGTAATTAAATAATATCTCATAAAAAAACTGAAATTTTGTCAGTTTTTATTTGATACAAGTGCTCCATATGACCTCCTTTCCTAAAGTGGCACAAGTCTATACAATGCTACATCGGCTTTCTCCAGACATTGAAGCATGGGTCACCAAGACTTATTTGTTGAAAAACTATATACTCACAAATTTTTTGCTTTTTTTTTAATGGTCACTCACAACAATTCTCCAATAAATAAATAAATAAAAACATTGTTGATCATGGTATAATCTTAAAATAGCCATGTAAATCAAGGAATGTAACTATCTTGGCGAAATGTTGACTTGTTATATATATATCATGGAGCTTAGTGTATTCTAGAAATCACCAAGTAAACCTTAGAAACATAAAAATAAGCAAGTACCTACTTAGTATACAGCTAGTGAATTGTACTGATTTCTGTTGGCTATAAAAGATATTATGCCCAATTCTATCAACTATATCAGTTGAAACATTTGTCTTTTAGATTTTTACACTCTCAACTACTGTCCTTTAAATAACAAAACTAATACAGAGTAATGCGCAGATTGCCTAGGCTTATCTATTCTCGGTATTTCTGGAACCAACACTAAACTCAAGCAAGCAAAGATTTGTCTTATTCCAAAACATAAAAGGGTTCTTGTTAGTTAGTTATCATTTTATGGTCTATAATGTGGAAAATAAAACTTCTTTCATTGATTAATGCGAAAATGAATTTGAACTTCACATGACAACTGACGTCAGGAAGAAAATATTAAGAAATAAAAGCATAGTTTTTATTTCTTCTATCGACTGGTATTAGGAAATAGTTTTTTTAATGTTGCATATTTCAAAACCTCACGAAAATTCTGATTATCATATGTAGAATGTAAATTGTTTGTAAATAGAAGAAATAAATAAATAAATTCTAAAAGTATAAAATTTCTAATAATTAGATTCTTTATTGCTGTCGCATCTACATCAGGGAATATAGAAATTTACTCAAAGTCATTAATGTTCTGCAAAGGCATTTCAAAAATGTAATTCTGTTCTCTTGGCAGTTTTCATCTGAAACTCAGGGAATATGGCAGAGAAACTCGCGAAGAATTCGCAGAACTAATGTGAAATGTATCATCTGTTCTGGATTGGGAAAATTGACTTATGAAAATGGGACACTAAATAAAAGAAAGTTAATTGCGGAAAACAGAATGACAGTCACTTCCAAAGTCTCGGAATTTGTGCCTGTAAATGTAGAATATTAAAGAGTAAAAAGGTTTCAGAGATGATATCAAAGTTTATTAGAACTGCAATAAAATTAAAAATAATTTTATCAACACTTAAATGCACCTAATCCGTTATACCAGCTTTTTATTCTATTAAAATTATTAAAATATTTAAGAAATTCCATAACTTTTCACTTTGTATTATTTACATTTGTTCATTTATCTTCTAACTTTCTGAGTTATTTAACTTCATTTTTATTAGTTTCCTGAACTGCATAGATAATTCATATAACCTTTCTTTCTTTAGATTTTAAATACGGAAGAAAAATCACACGGTTAAGTATTTGATGAAATTATTAAAATTCTTTGAACTTCACGGTAACAATGTGATCTTTTATTTAGAAATTATTCAAAAATTATTTTTTTGTAAAATTTTACGACTATTTAATGCTATCATTAAAAAAACATTTTTTTAAAAAATTTTAAAACGATATAAAATTTATTTTGGGGCAATAATAGTTTTGGAAGTTATGGAGGAAAAATGCTAAAATTAAGCTTATTAATTAAAATTTCAAAAAAAAAATCTCTCCGAGGGGCACATTTTCACCTACCAAAATATGCATGTTCCAAATGTAGTAGTTATTGGTATGTAGTAAAATATTTTCAAATTTCAAATTTTGAGACGTAACTTATATTATTTAAAAAAAACCTTACACAGTTCTGTTCATTGCGCTTTGCAATTCCATATTTTTCTATCTACAACTTCATATATACAATCATATCACAGAAAAAAACCCAGATGGACTTAAAAATATTTACACTTATTAAGGACTTAAACTTTAATTTTAAATACAATAAAATATAAAAAAAATATTAAATCATATTTAACATGGAAAATATGCCGACTCTTCATAATTTGATCACAACAATGGAAAAAAGGCAGGATGAAATATTAGTAACAACACCAGTTTAAATTTTCACGTCAACAATGGAATATATTATTGTAAAATTAAACAAAGATAGTTTAAAATTAATAAAAATATATAAAAAAATGGCAAAAAATTTGATACGATTAAAAATTTTTTTTTGAATTTTAAAATGTTGTTTTGTGATAATTCTGGAAGTTATTGTAAGAAATTTGTTTTGTTTAATTTTGTTTATTTTTTTAAAATTTTTTTTAATTTTTGATTAAGATTTTAAAAATTATTTAAAATCAAGATTTCAAAAGAATAACTCTGAGGTGCACAGTTTCTTCCTTTAAAGTACGTATGCCCCATGTTTGATAGCTATAAGTCAAATGGTCTGGGCTGCAGAGCGCCAATATCCACACACCCACACATTTTCATCTTTATTATTGGTAAAAATTACATTGATATTTGTATCATTGTTCGGAATTATATAAATTGACTCTAAAAGAAATTGAATTAAATTTCATAATAAAAATGGGAGAAAAAGATTTTTAAGAAACATTATTTTAAGTTTTTTTTAAATTAAGAAATAAGACAGTTAAAATAAATGATACTTTAGTTATTATTCAATGGCAAAAAGGTATCTTTATGTTTTATATGTAGGAATAGATGAAAGATGAATTACAGTCTCAAACATTATTATTTAAGCACTTCTTTGAAATAAACTGTTAGGATGGAGGAAAAATAAATTTTTTTCATTGCATATTATGCAAATTTTATTTGAAAAATGTGATCTATGAAATTTAGAACTATTCATTTTAAACCTTTTTTATGCTATTGCTACTTTTGCTATTTCATTTGATTCCAATCTATTAAATTATCTGGATTACCCTTTTCTAAATGGATGATTTTGTTTTTTTTATATTTTATAAATTATTTTCTCATAAAAGACTATTATCGATGATATACGATTTAAGTCATGTTCTCTGAATTTTGAAATAAAATTTGTATGTGTATTCAAAGTTGTAATTTATTTAAAATTATTTTTGAGCAAAATATTTAGAAATTAATGAGAGGCATCGGGTTCAGAGTTAAGTAAAAATTTTGAACACACACACTCATATATATATAATATTATATTAACTGAAGAAAAAACAATATTGCATTATTTTATTTATTTAACTTTTTTAGATGAAAAGACAAATAAGAATATATGAAAATCAAAATTTATATGCGTACAATTACAAGAAATGCATAAAATTTCTGATGTAGGAAATCTTATACTGATTACTTAATTTTTTCTTAATATCCTCAAGTTTTTTCAAAATCCGATATTGATAAAAATTGTGAACACTTTGACAAAGATTTTAAAATAGACTAAACGTATTTCAAAAATCATCTATCAATTTATTTACCTTTGATTTTTCGGTTGATGAAATCACAATTAAAAACAGTAAAACCAAATATATCTAAAAAATGAATCTATCATTTTATTGATTTTTTTTCATAATACACACATAAATATATGAAATGATATTCACAGTATATAATGACACAATAAATATGATAAATAACGTAATATATTTCTAGTATTTTAGTGGAGGCTTAAATCAGTTTTTACTATTTCAATATTTTTATAACGACATATGCGAAGTAACATATACTAGTACTAATTAGAATATGTTCAAAGAGATAGATTGAAAATTGGACCAGCAGTCAAATTAGATTCTTTTTAAAATCGTTTGCCTATTTCAAGAATATATCAGTAAGCTCATCTCCACAATACTTTCATATCCATTTCATACTATTGTTGAAGCTCGAAATATAATTAGCTCTTTTTTAGAATTTCCTAAAGTATTAAATGTGCACAATTATTTTGATTTTATTTAAATTCTGTGGAAGATTTTCGAAATTCGATTTTTCTTTCAACAATCTGGCAATATAAAGGAGAAGAATATCCGGAGCATAAAAATATAAATGATAGAACCAGCATAAAATTCTGTAAAACTATTCTATAAAGATTTTGAATTTTTTTTTTAATTTTGCGTTTCACTGCCAATTTCGAATATTGTCACCTTGTTATTAAAATCTTCAAATCACATGAAATTTTATATTAATCATTAAAATGTAATATAATATAAAATATCAGCACTTTCTTCTAAATTTAATATTATAGTTAATATTAATTGCTCATCTTATATAATTTAAAAAGGTAGAAATTTTTAATAAATGTAATGAAAATTCCACCTAAAAACAGAACTTTAGAATACATTTTCTTTATTCTTTTAAGCGATTTTTTACACTTTAAAGTAATAAAGAAAAAATCAGAACTCATTTCGACTAAAAGTATATTGTTAGAAAATGAAAAATCTTTTTATATGGTATACAATTGAAATAGTATATTAAATTTTAATATCTTAAAGGAAATATGGATCATTTTAGTATTTAAAAAAATGAATTATTAATGAAATGTCCATATGAATAAGAAAATGTATGTATTAAAAACATAATCTTAAGGAAAAAATAATTCAAGATATTTTATATGTTAATAAATTATGGATAGTAATTTCCATTTAAAAATAAATGGATATTTTTTAGAACTTTTGAGCTGAAATTGAATATATTACTTATGATAGAATAGCAATATGAATCAATTCACAAATAATTAATCTTAAAATTTAATTTTAGAAAATAATGACTTACATTAGCTTGATAAACGTAATAAATAAAGATTAATAATTTAAAATTACATATATATGTGTATAATTTTAAACATGAATATATATGAGGCTGAATTATTCTTTAGCTATAGAATAGGTATTTTGGAAGAATGACAGCTTTATTACAATTAAATTTATATTTAGAAATATTTTTGCCAGACATGTATCTCATTAAATAATGAAAAATAGTCGATTTTAATTTGAAATTTATAAACAATAAGCTCAAGACAAAGCTCATCCAATTATTGAAGAATTTGATGTCCAAACATGTGCACTTAAAATTTAAATTTGAATTACTTCCTAAAAATATATTAACATGAAGCACTTTATTAATTTCTATTGAAGATTCTCTCACATGAAATAATAAAATTAACTGTAATACATTTTTACTACAAAAGACAGATAATTTGTAATCTTATTCGCAAATGTTTTGAAAGAATTTAATTGGCGAAGTTTTCAAAGTATTTCGATTATTTTCACAAATTCTATCTTAATATTTCTCTTTTTTTACACATAACAGTTAGTTCTCATTGAAATTAAGTAATGGATTTTATCTGAATTCCTACTTTTTTTTCCAAAACATTTGCTTTTTTCAAAGTGAACAATCATATCCATCACAGAAATAAAGAATTATATTAATTCTGAACTAAGGATCAGACGTGAGAAAAATACTGCAAGGTTTATAATGGCTTTACGTTTTCCTAAGTAAGCAAATATGTAGAGATGACTGATTACTAAGCGTTTCAAATCATCTTAAAAAATGACTAGACACGTACGTTTGGAATATTTTCAACAGAAATCTATATAAATGTATGAACATGGTTTCAGAGCTTTGTATATGCATATGTTAAATAAAGAAATAGTGCTTTTGAATACATTGTTTTATAAAATGGCGATTCTAAAAAAAATATTAAATAATAGAATTTCTAAAATATTTCTATAAAACTGCATTATATTGCTGAAAAATCCATAAGAAATGTAGAAGAATTTCTGATTTTTTAAATATGCTATCCTATGACAAAGATTTGTTTAAAACATATGTTTAAGGTTAATTAAGAAGCATGTATAAATATCAAAAAATAATAAAAAATAATAAAATTATTTCTTTAAATAAAATATTTTTATATGCGTTAGCTTCACAAGGGTATGAATTGTGAATAATAAAATTTCCTTAATTGATCTTATTTTATGTATTAGATTGTTCTATCTTCATGCTCACTCTGCTTTCATTAGTTTATCTTATTTTATGAATTGCTCTCTTTAGACGAATGCATAAATTTTATAAAATTTTGCATTCAGTTGGAGTAAAACAGCACAAACGCTGAAATCGTCGTTCAAAAGGAAAATTTATCTTGAAGCAAACAAGTTTTGTAATATATATTTCAAAATTTGTAAAAATGAAACTTGTCGATTTTGAATTCCGTACAATAATCTGTACAATAACGAATAAAGCATAAGTAGGTTTATTACTAGAAGATTGATTTAAATCAAAATGCAAATAGTCTTAGTGAAGAGTAAAAATAGATATTCTTAATGAATAGAAATTAGAATTATATAAGTTGTTAAATTCTTTAATTGTAAAGCACTCGATAAAGTTGTTGTTCATCTTAAGCTTTAAAATTTCATATAAATCATTCCAGTATAATTTTCATTCAAACTAAGATAAAAGGAATTAATTAAACATGAAATTTTTTCCATATGTTCCCAGGTATATTGTAGATTCTAAGTATGTATCAACAAGTATAGAGAAAGTTCCTACGAATATTTTTTAGATAGTATGAAATTTGATTAACTAATAATTTGTTTAAAATGCATCTATAAAATAAATTATTTGTATTGGAGGTTCACACTAAATCTATTTATAACTAGTATTATTTGAGAAATGATGAAAATTTGAAAAAGAAAAAAAATGATGTGAAAATAAAAAAAAAATTGTTCTTGTATTGCTTGACGAAATTTCTTGCCTTTCAAACACCTCGGTTTGCTTTGCGTGATCCTATTTTTGGCGTTTCTTCATACTGATCTAAAAACGATCGGTTTCACGAATTCAACTTCATACATCAGATGACTTCCCAGACCACTCGCCTTGCATTTCAATCCTATTGATAGGATCAGGAATCATAGGCGATGACGGTGGACGAAGATGATTACTATTACCAACTCCAAGAGTTGTTCGCCTGGTATCACTACGATCACGTGATGTGTCCTTGCAAATCGATATCGAACAGCATTCTGCCTGCAGATAAGTGAGAAGAATCCTCCGGAATGCTTCCCTAAATTCAGTGTTGAATATGCTGTATATGATTGGATTCAGTGCCGAATTGCAATACCCTAACCAGGTGAGAAACTTGAACACCATATCTGAGATACAAGACTTGCAGACGGCAGCAACAATGTTAATACAAAAGAACGGTACCCAACAAACAAGGAAAGTTCCCATTATGAATCCTAATGTTATAGCTGCTTTATGGTCCATATTGTGATGATTATGATTGCTGTTACAGGATTTCGATCCAGAATGCTTTGAACTAATTGTTGTTTTAGTAACAGCTCGTATATTGCGTACATGTTTGCGTGCATAGAGGTAAAGTCTAGTATATAAAGCAACCATTACCACACATGGTGCATAAAAGCTTATTATAGAAGAAACTATAGCATATACAGGTGTTAAGTCAAGGGCACAAGTTGGGCGGAGCTCTTCATCTAGACTATCTGACACCTTTTTAGGTTTGTGCCATCCAAGACTAATGGGAAGGAACGACACTAAAGCTGACATGATCCAGATTCCACCAATAGCCATAAGGACGACTCTTTTGGTCATCCAACGACCGTAACGTAATGGATCCTTAATGTGAATGAACCTGTCCAAGCTAATTGCACAAAGATTCAGAATAGAAGCTGTAGAACACATGACATCGAATGCAATCCAAGTATCACAAAATTGAGGTCCAAACATCCAATATCCCATGACATCATTCGCCACAGCAAATGTCATAACTAAAGATGACACGAAAAGGTCCGATATTGCTAAAGAAACAAGGAAAAGATTTCCTAACTTGCGGAGTCTTCTATCTGTGTAAATAGCGAGGCAGACTAAAAAGTTGCCTGTTAAGGCCATGAAGATGATTATTGCCAGAGGAATGCCGATGAGACACTTGGTGGTTATGTCCCAGGAACTATCTATGTCTTCGTCATTCTCCGATGAAGTCACTGACAAGGATTCATTTGGGAATCCTGATGGTAGAAGCATCATTGGTTACTTTTTTTTCACATCTTTCAGGAATCAATTGATCTGAAATGAAAAAAAAAAATGTAAATGATGACTATTAGATGTTGCATAAATGCTTTTAAAAACAAATTTAAAGATGTTTACAATAATTTTAGCTCGAGAGTTTTAAGATTTTCAAATTCTCCCAATCATAAATTTCAATATAGCTTATGTAGAACATGCAACAATCATTATATTTTAGCAATTTCTTTAATGTAATTATTAAAATAATCGCCAATATCAGTATTTTAGAATGATTTTTAATCTAGAATTAATAAATGGTCATTATTTTACATAACAAAACTGTAAATATCTACTGAAAGCATTAAATTTAAAAAATACTATTAAAAGTAAAAATAGAGAAGTACTAAAACCAAATTAATTCTAGTAACTACAGTACTATTTAAGTAACTCTGATCTCTAACGAGCAGATAAAGATTGCTAAGAAAATTTTAATTATACAAATAGCTATGTTATTAAAGTAACCCTATCTAATATAATGCAAGCTCTTATTTTTGATATAATCTCCTTCTTCAGATCATAGTAAAGGACTTGAAAATTTCTGATAAATTATTCCAAACAAATATAATAAATGAATTCCAAACTATATTCATATAGTTAGCTCTTTGAAATCGTTTTGGCTGAGCTATGATATATATCTTATCTGGACGGTAAAAAGTTTAGAATATGGAGACTTTGCTAAGCTATGATTTATATATATCATCTTATTTGGTGAAAAACACAGTAGCTCTAATTTTCAGAGTGATCTTATGAGTTAGTGAATTAATTCTACAATATTTATATCCTTTCACAACAAAATCTCCTCGAAGAAAGTATGGAACTTTCTATAAATGAAGAAATTTAAATTAGAGGTAAAAAAAACCAAGTGCAAGATTTTATATTTATTAAACAGATAGACATTGCTCAATAACCCTTTCAACAAACACATCACATCACAATAATAAGTATATTTTACTGTAGTTTAAGAACTTAATACAACATGAATATGACAGACCTTTCAAACAATGAATAAAAATCGAAATACTAGGCGTTAAAATATGGTCTATTCCTAGAGAAAAACATTTGCACAGTTATGATTGATGGAATGCAAATTACGAAATATTCTGAGCATTAATGAAATACAAATGAGACATCTGAATCCATGACAGATTAACATGTATGGCATGCTTTGAATTGCATTACTAAATGCCTCCACGTATTAACATTCAAAGGATTCGAAATTGGAACTGTTGAACAAAAAACAGAATTCAATCGTCATAAAATGAGATCCGAATGCTGATAAGCATGACACTTTCGAATCGTATATCCACTTCCTCAACATATCAAGGAAGGGGAAGACAGGGAAGCATTGTACGATATTTGTAAAAATGGCTCATTATTTTTGAGAAAACAAAAGCCCATTGCTCGGTAACCATGACTGAGGCTTTATTTGACACTTTCAGACAGGTGTCAGGGACTGTAACTGTTTGTGAATTGAAATCAATGAAATTCTTAGAAAAGATAATGAATACAACATAATGGAATTTACTTTACTATTTGCAATTTCAAATAGTATCTGAAAAGATGTATTCCAATATGCCATAGCAAAATTAATATAAGTGTGAAGTACTTAATATATGTGTTAAGCTTTATGTATTTACCATTTTCTACCGAGCTTAAATCAGATAATGGAGGATGTATGTTAATGAGAAAGATTATGAACTAGATACTTACAATTTCTCAAGGCCTCATTAGAATACCAGAAATATGTTTATACCACCGAAATATAATAGATCTATTATAGAAGTGTCGAAGTTAGGTAAAATTATATAAACTTTCGGAATTAATGCACTTATTACCTACTATATATTGATTTTTCATAAACTATATTTTCAATTAATTTATATTAATTTAATATGCATAAAATAAAATATTTGGAAATCTGGCCTTTGTGTTGCCATACTTATCTGTAACTGAAAGTTATGATTGCACTTAAATCGGCATGAAATTATTTTCTAATCCATCATCTGGTATGGTCATACCCTAAGTATTCAGTTGCAATAAATGATTCTTGAAAATAAATGGCTATACTAATTTAACTTTCTTTCCAAATGAAATTTTTTTTTATTAATTTCTTTCTGACTTCCAATTAAAAAAAGTTTTACCTAACAGAAGTACAGTTTCAATATGAGACAAATTCGTGAATATATTGTATTTCTAAATCCTCCCTTTATAATTAAAATATTGTAAAAAATTTAATCATGTAGCACTAACTTAGATTGAGTCTCCATATCTGTAGATTGATGCCTCAATAGCAGAGCAGACAACACGTCAGTCTTATAATCGCTTATTTATTGAATAAAACGCATTTTATTGTTCTTATGAATGATATAAAAATAATGTATTTCTTAGCATCCCCAGTGTCACTTAACTCACTAATGATGGCCGTCCGAGCCAAAAGAACTCTGCAATTATGAAATGCAAAGAGCTAGAAAAATAAAATTTGGTATAGAAGTATAGCATGCATGATATAGATTCTTTAATAGATATATAAAACTTTGAACCAAATTTGTCAAAGGATTTACCATCTGTTGCTATGCACTTTCTTGCACGTAAACGCAATGACTCATCAGCGCATTGACATAAATCAATACAATTCGAGATGTTAACAATTTATGACCACAACTATAGTTATGTGTTGAGCTTCGGTTTCATTGTCAGTAGAAAGGCTTTCAAAAGACATATTTGCACGATAGATTCAATAAAAAAAATGTTACATTTACACCCTTGATCTATATTTCATAATTACCTTTCGTTAACGCCATGCAAGGAATTTGTGGATTTAAGCAAGGTCTATAATTTTATGCAGAGAGTTAGTTATAAGACTGTAATCGAGAATAGGCAAGAGAATTTTGAGGAGACCTCTCCTATTGGCTGTCTTATTGTTACCATGAAGCTTGATAATTTTTAGCCCATATCACATTTTTCACAAACTGTCGAAAGATATGCACAAATTCAAGACCTTGTCGCAATCCATCGAAAGCTTATCAGCGGGTCGCGATTCATACTTTTAGGATTATGCTGAAAAGATCAGGAATTTCTTTATTTTTGTATTTTAAGGAAGAAAGATAAGAATTTGAGTAAAGTTTTGTAAAAGTCTGGCAACCTTCATTATTGCAAATCCTTTACTAATTATAAAATACTTAAAAAGATCGAAATTTAAATGGTTTCAGTCGTATGAAGGGTTCTGAAATGTGGCAAATGGAGAAGAGATCCAGGCGATTCCAACACAATTTCGCATTATCGGGCAGTTCCATGTCCAGAAAGTCTACGTTTTGACTTCTGAAAAACATTGTTTTAATATCCATGGAATTATTGGATGATAAAGTGTCCATGAGATTCCCCAAAAAATATTTCAACTCCCATTTAAACATACAATGTCACAGAATAGCAGTCCTCGTCCTTTAATTGATGAACAAAATTGAATCGTATCACAACTAGTCAGAAGTTATTTCATCCTCGAAAATGCGAATTAAAACTATTTTAATCATGTCACAACTCACCAAACAAAATCTTGTAGGGTTTTTTTTTATATCATAAAGGCAAAATATGCATGCTGACGATTTAAAGTAACAAAAGATAATAAATTCCCTGGAAAATTTGATTCCCCAGAAATTTTCTAACATTGCAAATTATAAATGTTTTGGCATAGAAAATAAAACAGTATCATTTTTAAGTCTCATTAAAGTCTCAAGTCGCAAGTCTCATTAAAAGATACTCTTTGAAAGCATTAATTTACGCCCAAATTTTTATTTCATTTTGGATAAATAATATAGAAAGAAACTAAGAACAGATCGACGAATTGTAATTTTTATTTTTATAATGTATTTCATATATATATCAATCGATACTTTCTACATCCTTCATCCTCAGTTTGTTTCATTTAAAACAATAATAGAAAAAATCAAATCAATTTAAGATATCTATATATTTTTACAAGCAGTTCAACATTCTGATTTTTTTCTGAAAATAGGAAACACTGTTCGAGGATTAATGAAATTAGTTTTTCACTTTTTGACAATCAGACACTAAAAAAAAGTCTGCATTTTTGAAATTCTCTCAGGCAGCCTTTATTTCATCACAAAACGTAGTTTTTTAAAAAGAAAACAAGTGGAAAAAGATTATCTAAACTCTAGATTTAAAAAAAAAAGCTATAAAACTTCAGATTACATATAAAAAAATTAGAATAAAACACAAAACTAAATTAAAAAGGAATTTAGAACAAAAGAAAAAACAATAAAGGATATCAGTTTGGAAGGATATTAAACGCCACTATCTTCAATTTATTAATTTAATCTTAACTCGATGTTTGCTTTTTTGTAGAGTAAAAAAAATAAAAAGCGAAATAAATTAAAAACGAATAATTCATTATATGATAAAACAAAGAATCGTAAAATTGTCTTTTGTTAGCAATCAACTTATATTGAGAATAATTAAATTTATTCATATATCAAACCAAAACCAAAAATGGAACAGGAGAAAACTTCATAGTATTTAGAGAGCGCAAATGCAGCTACTTCTGAAACACAGATGAACTGATACAAAAGTATAAAAATCAAGTTAATAGGAAAAATTAATAAACCAAATAAAAAAATATAACAAAATATAAAAAAAGAATCCGGCCTGAAGACTTTTTCAAGGGTCACCCTCAGGCAGGGATTCAAAAAAAGGGATTTTTTCTGTTAAGGAAATGCAGACAATTAAGTTTAATAATGATTCCTCGTGACCCGAAAATCCCCTGAAATTAGGCCAAAGAGATATACCATTTTAACAGAAAGGAAAATACAAAACAACAAATTAGAAGAAAAACCACTAATAAGTAAAAATACAATAACAAAAAAACAATAATAACCAAAATACCATAAAACACTAAAGAAAAAACGAAAAGGCAAGAACATACCATCAACAGTCAAGGAAATTTTAAGCTATCGATTGTGATTCC
>JAPMOR010087579.1:15442-41507 GCA_026543865.1 Argiope aurantia
TTTCCAGTATTATATTCGCAATGCAACTCATATTTCAAATCATATCACTAAAAGTAATTAAAGGAAATTAAAAACTTGCTAATAAGATTAAAATGTTTTTTTTCAATGGTTTTCAGAGAAGACAGCAAATTAAGAATAGTAAATTTAATTAGATTAACTATATTTTGTAACAAAGTATAAAAGCCAATATAATCTGATTTTAATTTTGAAAATAATTTTGCTATTGCCATCAAATTAAATAAAATTGAGTTTTACATCGATTTCAATTTCGCATCATTTAAAGATTTAGAATTCGCCAGAAATTTCAAAGAATTTATTTGCATTCTTTCTTCAGAATTTTATTAATAAAGTTTATGTTGAATAAAATTTGTCTTAAAACTAACAAGCTGAAAAATATATATATGAAAAAAACATGAAGTTTCTTAAGTAAATTCAATTTGTAATTTCATTCTTAACGTATTTCCAGTAAATCTTTGTTTATTATTTGTTTATTTTGTTTTACTCGGTCATCTGTAGGTAATTTTTAACAGCAAAATATTTTTTACTACTTGTAGGCAGCTCAATTTACATACTTATATACCTAATAACATAAACATTTTTCTTTTCTTAAACAAACCATTTTTTCTCAAACTCTCATTTTACCGTCGAGTTATATTAAAATATTAACTTCGGTATAAATGAACGTTTGATAAAAATAAAATGGAAGCGTATACATCAAAGTCATGTTTCTTAAACTTGATATTAAATTTTTCAAGTAATTAATAGTTAAATAATAACAAATAAAATGAGGGAAATTGTTTCGACAGTTAAAGGATTGGTATCAATTCGTCAGATAAAAAGACGTCTCATTACATAGAATGTTTTCCATATATATATATTTTTAAATTATCTAATTTGGAATTCATGATAGTTTGAATTGATATGATTTTTCTCTTATTCTCATTACAATGAATTTTATTACAAAAACTGATATATTATTTTTATGTTGATATACTCAAGTAAACTAAATATTTATTAAATTTCATTTTCGAAATCTATTTTCATTTGGTGGAAGTAAAATAATCGTAATTTTATTTGTTTAAAAACATTGTTTCCGATTAGTTTAGTTTAGTTACGTTAGCGTCCCATTTTAACGCAGCATAAGGGCTACTTAGGGACAGACAGCAGAATTTTGAACACCTGTCAGATGGCGTGAGCTGTTTCGGATATCTTACACTATGGAAAACATTTTTAAAAAATCAATCAATTTTTTTAATCTTCTTTAAGAGCTGCTTATTTATATAATGTATCAATATAAAATATTACTGATTTGAAGATCAGTAGCGTCTTTAGAAATATGTGCAATAACAAATATTAATTAGCAATTTGATGTTAGGAATACATCAGCGTGTATGATAAATGAATGCTTAGGATAAAACAGAATTTTTTTTTAATTTTATGCTTGATTCAACATTTACAAAAAAGATTTCAAAAATTCAGTTTTATAAGATTTACTACAATATTTCTATGATATATGTATGATATTGAATAAAATTCTTAGCAATGATAAATATCGTACGATATTGAACAACATTCATAATATTAAAAAATATATAGCACAGTATCTTTGTGTGAATAGTAGTAAAAAAAAATATAAATTGAAGCGCATTTACTAGTTTCTTTACATTTTTTAAATACTTTTAAGAGTTGCTTTGCTAAGACCTATGTCACCAGTAATGTTTCTAACTAATCTTTACGTTAAAATAATACGAAATATGAAAGATATATTTTGTATTGTATTCTTCAAAATCTGCTGTCACCACATATATTTGAAGGCTTGCGTGCGTGCATGTGTGTGAAAACTTACATTTTTATCAGAAAAGAAATTTTTGAAACTTCTGGAACTCTCAATATAATATACTTTAAATACATAAGTTTTAATTCAATGATTTAGATAGCCCAATTCATTGAAGATTTTATATTATAGTCCTTTATTTTTAATTAGTGGAAAAGTAGATTATTCTCACAAACTTCATAAAAATCTAACCACAGTTTTGGCAGATGAAAACACGCTTCCCTGCATTTTGTCGTCACTTATTTCAATCCGATGCAATTGCAAAAATGATGACTTCCATATGTTCCTATTGTAAACTGATCAAGTGATCATATTTTAAACAGCATTATTTCCCCAATTTTAAAATATAACACCTCGATTTAAAAAAAATGCTTCAAAATTCTTTTCCATTAGTAGCCACTGAACGCATCTACAAAAATTTATGTCAAACATGATTATTGAAAAACGATTCCTCAAAATTTTACAAACTAATTCAAGGTTTATTTTATCTATTCTTGATTTAACACTTTATATATAACAATATTCTCAATATTATAATAGTAATATGAAATCGTTAAAACAACGATACGAAAGTCAATATACAAAAATGATTTATTTGATGTATAAACATTGAATTTTAAAATTTCACATGCATGAATATGTATTCCTTTATACTTTAGTTCCATGCTAAAATTTGTAAGTTGTTTCATTAATTGTAAATCGTGACAGGCATACCACAATTTACAGATAAAATCATTCAAAGGCATTTACATTGCAAAATATATCTTTCAGAACTCTCTACTAGGTAGAGTCAAGAGGTATTAAGTTTACTACTTAATTATTTCTTAATTAGCCAAGACATACTAATAAAAAGTTTTTCAAAATTTCAAATTTGAAAATTAAAGGAATATTTTTATGTTTTTCATCATTACCTTATGACTTATAAGCGCACAATCAACCCTGTTGATGCCATTGTAAAATTCAGAATCTTAGACTTTCAATGATGTAATTATTATATTAGTACAATTTTTTCTCTAATTTTAATAGCAAAAAACAATTTAAATTTGTTTTACATAATTCCCTTTTAATGTATTATTCACTAGATTTATAGCCATGCGCGTTGCAGTTATATTATAAATTATCACCGCTACATAGATAGGAACAAACATAAAAATTATAATAAAGGAAAGATAAATCAAACGAAGGCAAAAATGCAACTCATTTTCGAATTAGTACTCTAAATCTAATGCAATTTCTTAGTCATCTAATCCTTTTTAACATTCAAATAAGACAATATGTTTGATATTCATTAATTCAAAGCAGAAAAACAGAAATAGATATATATATATATATATATATATATATATATATATATAAACATTCACTTTTCACTTTTAAAATTTTAAGAGCAATTATCTTGTTATCTTGTTTTGAAGATTCTACCTCTAAAATTAATGCTGTTACAGACTCAAAATATTTCTTTTGAATATTAAGAGAAGAAAGTATTCACGTAATTGCTCTATCACAGTACAAAATTAACCTGCTTTAGTTTTTATGTCAGAAGCAAATTCGTTGAACAAAAGCGTAAACAATTCTGCAATCTTTTTCACATGTCTCGATAATTAGGTTTAAAAAAGTGATGAGTTTTCTTTTTTCAGATATCGAATGATTTTAAAGACAAAATTTTTGTAAAGAAATTACAATTCTAAATACATAAAATCACGACAGAACTTTGATTATTTATTTAAAACGAGGGTTTTTTTCCACTTCGTCATTGCGTGTTTTTCGAATTAAAATTCTATTTTATCCATTAAAAATTAGACAACAGTTATTGGATATATATTTCAAACCTGATTTCTTAATTACATAAATCAAAAACAATACGATTTTTTAGTTTACGTAAGTATATACACTAAATCTTACTTTATTGTTAAAAAAAATTCTGAAAATATTTGCTTATTTAAAAAAATACTCATTTTTTGCCAAAAATGATATTTAATATAAAATATAAAAACCAATAAATGCATCACAAAAGATTTTAAAAAACTAGACGACATATACTTCGGTTTATGAATCTGATTGATATCTCGTTTCTTCTGAAGGATAAAAAGTAAAAATTAATTGCGAAAATACAAGAATGATTATTATATGATATTATTAATTCATAATATCGTAATTTTTAATCGCAAGAAAAAAATAAGTACTAATAATGAATAATTAGTATTTTTAGTCTCTTAATTACATAAACTTTAAAATGCCACATGTTGTCTTTAAGTAATATGCTAAATTTTTTCGCACAAGATATGCGAATGCGTTTTGAACTCTTTCGTTTATTGTTACAAATAAGATATAAATTGAAATTGTTAGTATATCGGTTTACAGTAAATTCGAGTCAATACTGATGAATAAATAAATAATTCGGTGTCTTTTTTCTCATGCACGTTTTGTTTGTACGTTTGTGAATATCATTTTATGCTACGATGTTGGATTAAAAATTACTTCTTGAAAAACAAGGCACTTAAATCTAAGTAACATGCTAAATTTTTTCTTACAAGATATGCGAACACGTTTTGAACACTTTCGTTTGTTGTTAAAAACAAGATATAAATTGAAATTGTTAGTATATCGGTTTACAGCAAATTCGAGTCAATACTGATGAATAAATAAATAATTTGGTGTCTTTTTTCTCATGCGCGTTTTGTTTGTACGTTTGTGAATATAATTTTATGCTACGATGTTGGATTAAAAATTACTTCTTGAAAAACAAGGTACTTAAATCTAAGTAACATTCTAAATTTTTTCTTACAAGATATGCGAACACGTTTTGAACACTTTCGTTTGTTGTTAAAAACAAGATATAAATTGAAATTGTTAGTATATCGGTTTACAGCAAATTCGAATCAATACTGATGAATAAATAAATAATTCGGTGTCTTTTTTCTCATGCGCGTTTTGTTTGTACGTTTGTGAATATCATTTTATGCTACGATGTTGGATTAAAAATTACTTCTTGAAAAAAAACGTACTTAAATCTATATCATTGTTTACAAATTATTTTATTTAATACAACATAATGTTGCATATTGGAATTAAGATGTTATTTATAAACAATACCTAAAGCAAAATATGATTTTTAAAACTTCTTTTTCGTAATTTATTCAAGAAATAAAAACTAAAAAACATTTCAAAATCAAATTTTTAAAAATAAATATTTAATTGTTAATAATTCGAATTTAAATTACTTAGAAGGTATCAAACTAATTTTGAAAAATGCATTACGTATGTACAAATGAAACAAATGATTTATTTTGTCTATTAATAGCGAAGAAACTATCGCAAAACTTGGTTATGAATTAAGGAAAATATTGGTGAAAATAGATCTTAGATTGCTAATTTAATCGTATCCTTTATATTCAATATTATTGGCACTTTGAAAACATAGTGTATTTAATGAAATACAATTAATTAAGAAAAAAACAGTCATATGCATTATGAGATTTATTTCAAAACGTATATCGTCATTTCTGAACTATCGCCATTTTATCCTGCAATTAGAATATTCTACACGATGACAAACTCTACATCTATACAGGACTAAGGGTAATGCTCTAAAGCAACCGGCCTAACACTTCTATGAGAAGGTGCGTCCCATCATTGAAATAGACCCTTTAACACAAGATATTCTAAGATATCTCCATGATGTTGTTCGATATTCCGAATGTTGCACAGTTCCATATAGATATCATAATAATATTGTTGGGCAACAATTCAAGCCATGCCATTACTGTTCTTCCAAGGAAAGCAAAAACCCGATTATTTATCAAGTTATTACTCACTCAGCATCTCATAGTGTCTCATCTCAACATCTAAGAGAAGTATCAACAAAATCATCTCTTCATCCTCAATTAAAGCTGCTTTTCAGCATCATCGTTCTAGTAAAGCATTCTTTTTCCTTTTAATCATTCAGTCTTCAGCTAATCCACTTGGCATGGTAACAGAGAAATCATATCTTAATTTTTCAATTGATGTTTGTGGATTACGCTGTTGAGTAGTTAGTTAAATCAATTTTCTTTATAATAAAATTTATTGATTTACTTTCAAAGATTGAATACAAATAATTAAAAATAACCTGATAATTAACGTAAAAAAGTGTTCAAATTTGTTTGAGATAGACAGTAAAACTCTTAGTAATATATCTATATAACGTGCCCTTTTGAATTCACCATTTTACAGAAGTTCCGAAGTTTTAAGCTCTTACGCTCAAGTCGATAATTTTCGGTCATAAACTGCTACATATTTTCAATGTATTGCGTGTCTATTCTTCATTTAACGTGAAAAGTACGTTTTGCGTATCTTTCTTTAAAGAATTCTTTTTGAAGCTTTCTTACTCCCGTCTAGTCTCCTCATACGAAAAAGAACTATTTTGTATCTCGACTTTTATTACAGAAATGTTAATGTGAATACAAAATTGGAAAATGAATATGAAAATGATTTATTGATCAACGATAGATAAAAAAATCAGTTTAAAGTAGTTATTAAATTTAAACGAATTTTAAAACAATTTTTAGTAACAAATTAAAAATTAAAATTAACGACATGCTTGATTTCGTAAAACAGCATTTTTAATGCGACGAAGTTTAGGCTTGTAATTGAAATCAAAAAATTTTGATATATGCCATTTCTTTTTTCATCAGTTATAAAAATAATGTTGCAATAGGAAATAACTTTGAAACATTTATGAAATAACCGGAGGGTTATAAGGGTAAGAGTATACAGCTGTAACTCTATTTATATCAATAGCTAGACTATTCTACAAACGAAAATGAAATTTCAACTCTTTAATATTATAAAACCTTTCGTTTTTCTATTTAAGTTATTTGACATTTTCCAGTGGAAAGTGATGTTTGAATAGTTTGTCGCTAGAATGTATCACCATGTTTTTGTCTCTAATTTTTTTTAATAATTATATTCTCAATAATTGTTTTATTCATGCTAAGGAAATGCGTACTTAAATTCGCTAAAGAAAATGCAATTAATTTTTAATGTATGTGCAACCTCCTTAGCATAGTTGTCCCATTTTTATTACTATTAATGATATTTTTTTAACATTTTCATTTAACCTCCTATTTGTGTGGATGTAAAGCCATTAGCAGGCTAGTGTGTGTGGGGGGGAGTGGGAGTTACCACTCCCAAGATTGTCCAAATTAACTTCCCCAACAACATCTGATCTAGATGGCCTAGATCATGTACTGAGAATTTATTGAAAACGAAAATAGTGCAGACAATCTCTGATAGGTGGTTCAAAACCTACTTCATCACTGGAAAACGACACTATAACATGCTGAAACATCTATGATCCCAGGGTACCATCTTCAGGATACCATTTTTATGAAGAATAGTGTACCTCTCCATAAGTATCCTAGCCTTCAATAAATATTATATTAAATATTCATCGACAAATGGGTGATCAGTCGAGTTTTCCAATAACTGGACTACATCTCTTACCCACCATCATGGACATTTCTACAAGGTCAGTTATACCGGAGAAGACACATCTTAACTTTTGGAACTAAATTCATTTTTCCATTTGAGCTGTGGATAAACGATCCTTTTATCAAATAGTTGTGATTTAATTCATTCTTTGTTCTCAAGCTGAAAAATAAATAATTGATTGAAAAAGAAGAGCAAGATAGATAAGTCAAAACAGAAAAATAAAGATTTCATAAAAAAAAGCAAAAAAAAAACCACACACAATTTTTTTAATGCATTAAATAGAAACATCATTTTAATTCCCATCTTTATAACTGAAAGTTAGTTTTCGCTATGCAGAAGTGAAAATGGGTTAATTTTCTATATATTTTATCTACTCACTGATGGAGAGATTAAAAATAAATAATGAGATTATCCTGATTTCTCACTAATTACCTCTGTATTTCACACTCTTCTCGTTAAAGCTCATTATGTTCAATTTATCAAACTTACTTAAATGAACTTTGCAAACTCATCACAATGTCGGTAATTTTGCAAATAAAATGTAATGAGGATAATTCATCTTTAGTTATGGCGTATTTTTGAACAATTTATGCTGTGAAAAATCTGCTCAACACATATTAGCCATTAATGGAAAAATTTCGCAGATTCCTATTATATTAAGTCACTATTATCTTCCCAAAGAAGTTAATTATCTTGAGAGCCGGAAAAAGAACTAGAATATAGGTAATAATAAACTAACTAAGGAATAAGGAAGGAATGTAATAATATAACTACTTAATCATTCTCGACCTTCAAAAAGTCATATTACCGAAAATAACTGAATATCAGCTAATTTCAGTTATTAATAATTTTCATTATTCAGCATGTTATAATCTTTCAGAGCCACTATTTACGGGTTCTTATAAGTATAATGATATCAAAATATGCACATTAGCTTCCAATATATTGGGATATGAAAAGAGAAGTTAAAAGACAAAAATCAGAATGTTTTTATTGTTGTTTAAATCGAAAATTGTATCAAACTCATAGATATCGCATAATATGTAATAGATTATTATAATATAGTTACTAAATTGTATATGATTCTTTAAATATTATTTCATTCACAACTGAATTAGCAATGTTTTTCTGAAGAATAAATGAAAACTAAAGCAACTGCTCAAAAATTTTAGGATAATAAAGGTATGAGACTCTGTTAACAATGTAGCAAAAAAGGGAAGGAAATGCTCTCCTACTTGCTCTCCTATTGTATTATTGGCAGTTAATAAAAAAGAAGTCTTAAGAAACAAGCATTTACTTTGTAGCGTTATTTTTTAAAGAATACATTTGATTCAAAAATACATATATATATATATATATATATATATATATATATATAGTTTAGAGCTTCAATATATTTCTACAAATAACTTCAATATATAACTACAATGACTGCAACTATTAAATTTTAATTTGAAATTTAAATTTTTAATTACTTGAGATAGTGTCAAAACTAAAAACAGTATTAGTATTTAAAAAAACAAATTATTTAAAAGTTGGAATAAAACGAGAAACTAGATTTTATACATTAGGATTAATGAATGGATGTTTAAAATGTCGAATGATTTCGTATTATATGTTTTGTATGGAAATAATTATTTATAAAAATTATTTTTGTGAATAAATAATAAAATTTTTGAAAATAATTATTTTTGTATGAAAATAATAATTTAATAAAACATCTAACATAACACAGGTTGCACAGGTTGTAAAATTTGCATCCTGCAGAAAAACAGAGAAAAGAGCGAGTTGATAAAAACGTGTTAACACCCATGATTTTTATTTCAAAACAAAAAATTAAACATGTTGAAAAAAAACTATATATTAATCGAAACTGGAAAAATTAGAATACGTTTTTTTTTAATTCTTAAGAAAACTATACAATTTTTGCCATAAATTATCAGTTAGGGAAACTCTGATCATAAAAAGAACATTTTAACTTGACAGTTTCAATTTAAAAAAAAATTCACGACATAGATACAGACTGAAAGAAAATACATACTTTATAATACATAACTTTTAATACATAACTACTTATAATACATAACTTATAATACATGAAAGAAAATACATACTTATAATACATAACTTCAAATTTAAAAAAAAAAATTGAAACAACAAAGGAATATAGAAATAGAAAATTTTCACATGTGTGTGTATTTTTAAATAAAACGTCAAATAGCTATTTTCCGCTATAGAAATTCTAAGTGAATAAAAATGCAATGTCCAAAATTTGTTTTTCCCCTAAATCCAAAATTGAAGTTTTATGGGAATTTAAGATTGCTTTCTTGACCATATTTGGAAATACGTTACAAAAGCTTTAAAAGACGCTTTTTAGAAGTAATGCTGCCGACATACAGAAATTTGAATCGATTTTTATTGCCAAAAACGTTGAAAACCTCAGACTATCGATTTTACATAAAACACAATGATAGGAGTCCTCTTCTCCCAGTAATAAATATAAATTTATTTAAAAATTTTGTCTTCACAGTAAAAAATATTTCCCGTAAATAAATTAATTATGATTTTTCATTTTGAAAGTTAAAATCAACAAAAAGTTTAATAACAAAACAATAAATTCTTTTAAGTAGTTGGAAATTATCTCGATTCGCCACTGAAATTAACTCATTTTAAACTCATATTATCATAGTTAATAGGTATATTGCCACAAAAGGTTTGTAAACTGCATTAAAATAATTTAAAGTTTTCAAAAAATATTGTTTAAAAAAGTTATTTTAGCTCTTGATACTTTAATTTTCAAAATAAAACTTCATGCAATCTGCTTTTCTGGGAATTAATACAACATATTTAGATTATATAAAGATTAGTATAAAAGTATTATTTTATATCATTTTTAAATAATTAATGTAAAATAATACTTTAAATCTCAAGCTGTTTTTTAAAAAAATATTTAAAATAATCATTTGTTGAACCATGAAAAATTTGACCATCGATGTTATTCTAATTACGTACATATATATATATATATATATATATATAAGCAAGAGATGTAAAAAAATTCATTTATGAAATTATAGACTAAAAATACTCAAATCATATTGTATTTTATATTATATATGTTAAAGATATCTTCCTTTTGAAAACAGAAATGAATACATGGAAGCCACTGAGAAGTTGTGAATCTTATGGAAAATGTGCAGCTTGCATTTTATTTGTGAAAATGGACAAGTTTGGAATAGAATTGAGTTAGAACTTCAGAGCCTTTCATAAGACAGTATGGTATTCTTTCAAGAATAAATTTAATAATAATATCTTTTTTTAAAAAAACTTACTTTTATCAGTTTATTAAATAAATTTTATTTTAATAATTTGCTATTTTTAAGTCTCTAATTTTCATTATTTATATTAATTATTTGCAATAATCTAATGATTTACTTTCTAAAACTCATCACCAGATTATGCCAATAATTTAATTTACATAATAGATCAACTGATAACTAAGACTACAGGTATTAAAACAGTGTACTGACGCAAAATCATACAATTGCACGAAATTTGGAAAGAATCTTTACGAATTTCATTCATTCTCTCCAATTATAATTCTCTCTTTACAAGTGGAAGTGGAATGCGACAGAATTGAAAAATAAAAAGGTAAAAGATGCGAGATAATTTTATTTAGTTTTTTAGTATAGCGAGAGTATTGTACCTCTGACTGATTTCAGGTATTCGTTTTCATTGACTTCATTTGTAAGTTTACTATTCTGTTTGAAAATACTGACACAGTTAAGGTGTAAAGCTTGTGTCATTGAAACTTCAAGAAATGGGAACAAAACCAAGTGAAAATAAATTTTTATTGACGACTTTCAATACAACAGATTTTCGATATATCGGCCGTTCGAGCAAATAAAATGGCGAAGTTTGGAATCGACGTTCTCAGTTGTTTTCTGTAAATTATCTGTTCTAATTTCCTTGACCTCGGTTTCAATTGCTTCTCTTAAGTCATCCAATGTTGAGGTCTGTATGAGATACACTGTGTCCGCAAACGTCCGCAATAAAAAAATTCTCAAGGTTTCAGATCCGGGGAGGAAGGTGGTCGTTATCTACCATTATTTTTTCGTAATGGAATACAACCCACTCAGTCTTCAGTGAAAATATTCATCTAAGAGATCGAAATTTTGAGAGTGCGGTGAGGTCTAGCACTATCTTGCATAAATCAATAATCGCTTGTCTTGTCTAAGCCGTGCAAGAATGGGATGTCACTGTCATTGAAAATCACTTTCTGAATATTAGGTACTATTTTTCATGCATCTCTTTTTTCTCTTCACATTTTCGCATATTGTCCAACACAGTGCCGATGTTCTTAAATATTTCGTGCGTTCTTTTGGCCGTAGTGCCATTTATGTTGTGGTGATTGCCAATTTTTTTTTTTTTTTATTTTTTTTTACCACACTGTGGTATGATTGAACCACAACGAATACGCACATTACACAGACAATTTTTAACGAATAACGCGTTACTCATTCTCATCAAACCCGTTTTCTAGCCTTATATGACGCTACAGGAATTTACATATTCATTTGCAGACACGCTTTTCCTCTCATTGGTTGCCATGAAATTGCATAATCACCTACGGAAGCTTCCATGTCGTGCAATCGTCGTATGCATCGTAATTTGGAATATAAACTGCTGGATTCCTAAGTAACGTTTTACGTGTCATTAGACTATGACGCTATATTCGGGGATCCCACATGTTATATATCAAAATGCTCGTCTTAACGTTTCTAGTCCGAATCTGTAAAAATTAAACGCTGCATCCTTGTGGGACACCCTGTAGTTTTCAAAAATATCAAATGAATATATTTTCCTTTCATGAATGCTATTAAATATTCTAAAATATAATTTTGCATAATATTTAACTGCATGGATTTTTAAAAAGATATCTTATTAAAATTCATTTATCAAATTGTTATCAAAGCTATTCGAAAATATATATATTCGATATATATATTTTTAATATATTCGAAAAATAAATAAGGGTAATTTTGGACTAATTCGCATATAATTTTGTAATAGGCCAAGCAACCTTTGCTAGTAAAAGACTATATATATAATATATATATATATATATATATATATATATAAATTACAATCTTACATGAACTGAATGATTTAATTATTCCTGTCTTCCATTTAAAATACATGCAAGAAAATCCTACTGACTTTCCAAGAAAAGAAAAAAAAAACTTTAAATTTTTCAATTCCAAAAGATTCTACTCAAATTGCGCGTGAAAATTTTGCAAGTACATAAAATATCCTCAGAGTGTTTCCTCAAATTCAAAAGCATCTTTTCCAAACTCAGAAATATCACCTTCTTTCTATTCGAAACATAAAGAGCACTTGCTTCCAGTTTTGCAAACTTCTAAAGCACGGTTTGTGAATTATGCTGCGATCAATACGGAAAGACCGTCTTTTTTCCTTTTCAACTTCTTACTTTATTTCATTTTGCCAATATATTTTTCCGAGTCTTCGCACACTGGAAAAGTTTGAAATGAAGATTTAGGAAGAAAGAATACCAATAAATGCTGGGACATGAACATCTGAGAGTTTTAGATCGTACAATATTTGGCGAGACAGCCGATATTGTTTTAGATCGGTTTTGAAAGGTTTTTCTTGTAAATAAAAAAAAGAAAGTATCTATATAACTTCAAATATTTTCATTCAGAAACCTTTTTACTTCAGAAACGGTGGACATTCCTATCAAATATCCGATATCGTAAAAACGTTTGCAGTGCTTACTGTCCTGTATAAAAAAGAATGCACAAAAATCAAGCTTTTGAACATATTTTGGAGAAAATAGCTATCAGACAATTTATTTTGATTTGACAAAATTCATTTCGGTTTCGAAATCAAATGAGTAATTGTAAACAAAGAGAGTGCATTGAAAAATTATTGTAATGAAACATCCCATTAGAAATTTGATTAACTTTTTCAAACGCAGAAAATCTCCAATTTCACGATTTTTCTTTCTATGTAATAATGCAGTACAAACGCTCAGAACTAAAAACTTTTGAAAATCCTGAAACCGTACCATTTTATTAATTGTTAATTAAATACAACTTATATTGAAATAAATAAAAAATTACCGGATCAACAAGTTTAAATAGAAAAAGGTGTTTTCAGTTTCATGAAATTAAAACAAAAAAGGTTTGAAGTAAGTAAATAGATTGTATTCAAATTAATGAAAATTATCTTGCAAAATTTAAAAAATTGCAAAACATACTAAAAATTCTCATAATGGAAATGTGCTCGTATTCTTGTTTTTCGGAATATAACAGAATGAAGCGTTAGATGGTTATTTTTCTTTTATTTTGCACCTACCGAACAATTTATGTAATAAAATATATGACTTTTTAAAACTGATATTTAAATTCAGTTCTAGCATAAAATAAAGAGTTTCTTCTTTCATGAAAGTGTACATACATTTAGATAAATTCTTATGAAATGGTGTGGAAATCGAAGAGAAATTTCTTGCCAAATACGGTCCCTGCCATTTCATTAATTTGTGAAATGGTGAAGTCAGTCTCAAAAATTCCTGAAAAGATGATTTAGCTATGAAACCAACAATTAAATACAATCCATTTTTGTATTCATAAATAAAGAATAAATCCCAATTCAATGGAACACATATTATATTTAAACCCCATTTATATAAGTTATATTTATACAATTGTTTACGTATGATGGAAAAACATTTTTAAAAAAACAATTCACATAACGTTCTATGCAAAATAACACTATGAAACTTTATTTGATTAAATCATATGTCATGCATAAATAAACTCGTTATTCTATTAATTTTAAGAAACAAGATCTCTGTAAGAATATGCATTATCTATACTTATAATAAAGCTCAATGTGTGTGTGTGTGTGTGTGTGTTGGCGCTCTACAGGCCAGACCATTCAACCTACAGCTACCAAATTTGGCACGTGTATATTTTGGAGGCCGGGAATGTGCGCCTGGGAGTTATTTTTTCGAATTTTTAATTAGAATTTTATTTATTTAAAAATTAAGCGAAATTTTGGCGTGTTTCTGCTATAACTTCCGAAAATATTACCGCACAAAAAAGATTTTTCATCAAGTTAAAGATCAAAAATTTATCTTTTAAATGCTACCAATGCTTTAACCTTAAAATTAAATTTCTGTTTTTAATGAATTTTTAAATAAATATTTTTACTCTATTTTTCAACAATTTCTTTCGTACAAAATAAAAATAAACGTTTCGCATTCCTGGGAAAAAAAATAGCTTTTTTCAAAGTGTTGCCATCACATTGATTAAAGCCCCAATTAAAAATAAATTAAATCTTTTTGGAAATGAAATCTGCAAAAATATAATTTTCGTCACGTGTCTGTAGGAAATGAAACAAATATGAAATATTATTTTTTCTAAAAAATAAATTCAAGAAAAATTCTTTTATGATCTTTTACACCCTCTATATTATTAATCCAGTAAATCAGTTTTATTTTAAGGCAAGTTTTGTTTAATATGAACAGGATATCCATTCAAATCAGGGCCACACAGCTGATTTGTAAACCTTTAGTAAGACACAGATCTGTTGCGACATAAATCGTAAATATTTTATTTAAAAGTAGCAAACGATTATTTTAATAATTATAAATTTTATTTTGTAAATAGTTGTGAAATTCAGATTGGCAACAGTGATATTTTTGGAACTTTTAATTTGTTGTTTAAAAACGATGCTAGAATTTTGAATGAAAATAATTTGATGTAAATTTGATAATATTATCTATAATGTAATAAGATTTAGTTTCATAATAAGTTTGTCAGTATTTTATTTTTGTTGACGCACGAACAAAACAGATTTACTAAATTGGTTTAAATAGAAAAATGATTATATTTTATGTAACTTAATTCAATAAATGTTCTAATAAATAACGAATTTGATTTTACATAAAGCTTCTGCTGTGGATATTGCAAATAACAAAATGTTCTTGAAACACAAATATTTTAAATAAAAAGAGTTAATTTCCAATCAACTAAATCAATCACTTAAACTGACTGATTAATGAAAATTTGAATATTACTATTCTATAAAAAAAGATAATTTTAGATTTTCCATCGATCGTTTCAAAGAAAATATGCCAATCAGCGCGCAGGTTTCTCAAGATTAATTGGACTAAGATTATGAAAACGTTGAGTTTTTCTAAATTTTTAACATTCAAAACTTTATAAATAAGTCTTAGTTGATCGTAGAAAATAGAAACATTCATTTATTTATTTAAAATTTGGTGTGTCCCGAATATTTCTGAGAATATACCTTACTGCATTAAATTTAGACTTCATAATTTTTGAAATATATTTATAAGCAGGAACAAAATATTATTATTGATTTCATTTCAATCTTATTGAAAGCAAAAGTAAAAACTGAATTTTATGCTGAATCTGAGAAATTTTGGTTGAATTATTGTTTTAGATATTACATAAATTATGAAAAATATTTTGTAGTTCACATAAGACTTAAATACCGAGCGATTCTGTTTGCAATACTCATATTCAATAATAATTGTCATAAATAAATAGCAATAAAGATGATAAATAAAATAAAACGCTTGGTTTTATTTAAAAATATCTTTATATTAATTGCAATTTCATCATTTTCACTTTAATTTAAAGTTTGGTATGACTATCAAGATGTGAAGATTAAAATTGTTTTGTTTGAGAATCTATTAAGAGACCAGTTACTTAAAATATTTAATTGAAAATTGTAGCGAGCGGTAATACTGGCGAACCGGCTGGTCGCCAAAGGCGGCTAGTAAGATTATAACTGGCAAAGTGTCATCACCATTTGGACCGTTTAAAAGAAAAAGAAATTCGTCCTTAAAAAAGATAAATTATTCAGTTATAGCCAAATTAAATGGTTAATTGTAATACATATATAAAAAGTAAAATGTATTTATATGAAATTTGATATTTTTGAAATCTGCTCATTTTAAAAAAACGTTAATACGATGCAGTTTAAAAATGTAAAGCAATTTATCATTCTTTCCTAAATGATCCTATTCAGCGTTCGTTGTCACAAAAATTGGTTAATATTTGAAATAAAAAACGATCAAGAATAGTTAAAATTTTTAAGACATTTATACACAAAAAATAATTTTATTAACTTTTAAAGCCCTATAAAATCACAAAAAAAACAAGACGAATAACTTTCAAAGTTTTTCCAAAATATGAGTAAGAATATTCGGGAAATTTTCGCGGGAAGAACAGGAAAAAATGGAATTAGTTTACGAAAATCTTACTTAAAAACTTTTAGTATCTTTTCAAAACAGCAGGAAAAGAAAATTGCTTCGAAAGCTTAATTAAGATTGTCTTAAAATTTTTGAAGCTAAAATTTTTAATCGCCTGAGAATTGTTTTTATTTTGTGATACATGGATCGATAGATGATTTTCATAGATTTGATTAAAAGGAAACAATTTAAGCAGCAAGGACTATTAACTCTAATGTAAAAGATGTTATATAATGATCAATTTTAAAATTAAGAAATATAAAAACTCTAATTTTAAAATAATTATGTATGGGAAATTTATTTTTGTGAATCTGTAACTGAGATTAAATATATTATTTAACTCCACTAGGAAGTATTGTAGTTTATTTAAGGATCATATATTTTGGATTCGTGTTATGTTACAGCAACAACGAGCATTATGATTAGCTATGTATTTTCTGAAAATTTATTTTGTGTGGGAAGCAATCAGTTTATATCATACGCAATGAAAATAATCATTATTCAGAATTCGCCGTCTGATTTTGGTGCTTCAACTTATTAACATTTACATGATGTGAATCATAATTCCATGTGTATGTGCACATGAGTGCACACATGTGAGGGGTTTACATGATTTTATTTAATTTTTTCTGAGAATGAAATTTTCTACACAATTTTTCATTCACTTTTTTTTGTTGTCTTGATAATAATGCATTATACCGATTATTTGCATGAACTTGACCACTGATATATTATCTGCTTATTACGATAATTACATATTTCAATTTCTAACTATCAGTTAATGTCTTAATTTAAATGAATTTCGATTTTGATAAATGAATGAAAAAAGCCTTTTAAAAATTAAGAGGGAACAGTTACATCTAAAATTTATATTTGGATAATATTGGTTTAGCAAGTTAATTAGTTCAATGTCTTGCTAAATTCCCAGATCTGTAATGACTTAATTTTTTTGCGATCGTATAAAATAAAAAGCATGTGAGGTCATTATTGGAACAGTCATAGATTTTGTCGCAAGATTGTAGTTGTCGGTAAGGACTGAGAGATATCAAGATTTCATGCAGTATCGATGTATAACAGGAAAAAAATGTCTGCGATCTATAGCATTTATATTTCTTACCTATAATATTCTATAGTATTTGTACTATGACATATAGCATACCACAGTCTATAGAATTTGGATTTCTTATTAGTTGCATTAATTAAACTATTACCTGCTATTAACCGGCTATTTCTTTTGTACAAAAATTATCCAAATGGGACATACATTATTTATTGATAAGGTAAAACTTTTTTTACATGAAAAAAACAGGGAAAGAAATATAATTCACACAGCCAAAAAATTTCAAAACTTGTAATAACGTATTTGTTCGAAATATATAAACAGAATTACAATATCTCTTTTCTTGCTCCATCTCAAAATATTATACAAATAACAGTCGACATAAAATTATTCAAATACACAAATACAATAGTTTGACTAATAATAGCCGTAGTAACTTGCTGTACTGTAAATGAATAATTTTATAATGTAGCAAAACAATTTTTTACCCGTATGGGAAAAGGGATGCAATATGTTATTATTTATAACTAGATTATAATAATTTAAACATGCATATTACAGCTTACAGTGAGAAGATTATTTTTGAACATTACATGTTCTATTTTACATGCTGTTTGTTTTTCCTTTCAGTCTGAATGCATCATAAATAATCTAATATACAAAATAAATAAATTATTAGCATTGGAATACTTAATGATTGAGCTTTTATCCAAACTTTATATTGTTTTTAAAATAAGAACAGACATGTTTTGTTACTGCATTCTAAATTAGTTGCCTTTGGCGTATTTATTTACTGCTAAACCTCAAAGTATAATTTTTAATGAATCCACCCATTGAAAAAAATTGAGTTCAATAATAATTTCTAATGATTATATTCGACTTGTGTTAGATGCTTGCAATAACTTAAAATGTTCTTTTAATATTTTCAGTATCTTTTCTTTATATTTGTTTTCAGACGGTTTCTTTGTTTTGACTGAATAATTTATGGGTGTATATTTATTTAAAGGTTTTAAGGTTTGCATACTTTATTTGTAGCTGTGTCACTGCTTTGGTGAATGATCAGTTCCTATGCTTTAGCTTCTCAAGTGTCATTTTACTTTTTTTGTTGCTTAATTTGCCACTGATATGCTTTTCTCGTCGAAAGCGATATTATCAGCAAACAAGAAACAATATTATTATAAGAAGAGTTAACAAATATGAATATAATCTTCATGCAAGAAATCAATTTTTTTTTTTACTTTTTTGTATACGAAATTTACAAGGAGAAAGTATTTTAATCGTCAAAACATTTGAACTCGAGACTCATTTTTCTCAATCAACCCGAGTCTGAAAAACACAGTTTTCGAGATTATATTTGTTTGCCATTGAAGGCGATAGTTCGAAACACAGATAAAATTTTGTATCTAAGCTTTACATCAAATATGTAGATTTCAATCAGATTTTGAATGAAATCTGTCTCTTCAGCTGAATATAAAATAATACGATAAGCATGCTACAAAATAAATAGAGCTAGAGGAATAAAAGTTGGTACATAGATTACATATAGCAGTTGGTACATAGAGCAAAATTTAGATACTTGGCAAATGTAGAATCAAATCTGTCCGGGGATTGACCGTCTGTTGGTCTGCACGTTTACAATCATGTTAATACTATAGTTTTTAATCGCAAAATTAAATGCATTTAAATTAATTAATATTTGTATATGATTTTGTGAATAAATTTATATTTTTGTGACAAATTTTGATTCTAATCAGTAGGAAAAAAAGGCCAAAATAGGTATTTTGTGTTCCAGGGCTTGTTTAAAATGAAATTATTTAAGTATATCAAATAACTAAATAACTTGTGCATAATAATAAATGTAATAGAGTATGTAAGATTGATCATTACCCTGTTTTTATATTGCTATCTTTAACATTATTCTGTTGTTTCAACTGACACTATTCTTTTCCTAAATTTAAAATGAATTAAAATCCTCAATTTTATGTTTCTGTAGTTTTGTGCTTTCCATCTTTGCTCCATTCCTAAAAGTTAGAGGGGGAGAAATAAAATAAAATAACATTATAACCAACCAGAAATGTCTTAAGTAAACATTACATTGTCTATAAAGAAATGAAGTAAATTGGGTTTAGTTATTTTTATGAATTTTAAAAATAAATAGAGGACATAGTTAATAAACTATACAACAAAAATCTATTAGGATTACATATTTCGGTAGGGAAAAATTAATTACGTTTTTCTTCGAGTACTGTAAATGTAATATTAATACTGTAGATGTAATATCACTTTTTTAAAAAAATTAAACATATCATTAGAGAAAAAACATGCATTGTTATATAAGTAATTCCATGTCTGGAGAAGGGAACTCGTTCCATTTACGTCATCTGATAACGGTAAAAATTAGGAGGCCATCCAAATACATCATTTATGTTGGATTAAATTCAGAATGTAAATATTATTAATTAAGCTAAGTATTTCATAAATGTATTAAGCAATTGTTAGGAAATATTACTAAATTATAAAGAATTATTAAGAATATTTTTCACAATATTTTTACTACTCTACACCCAGGTAGTGAATAAACAAACATCATATGTTTTTGCATTTTTTTGAACTTAAATATCTTTATTTTCCGTGAATTTTTAGATATTTAAATTATTTCTCGATATATACTCTTTGGCCACTAAAACTGCAATTTCTTTGATTCGACGAAAAATACAAAAATAGCCATAAATACAGATGTTAGTTTGAAAGATTTTTTATTTACACACTTTAATTAATCTTGCACAAAATTATTGATAGCAAATATTCGGTACGTACACAAGTATTCGAATATCAAAATACTTTAAAAGCACAATTCATATGCTCTTTGGAAACATGTCTAGAAGATTTCAAAAAGTAGTAAAATCCAGGTTTAAAAGAAAGTATTTCGGAAATACTTTAAAACATATGTTGAAAGAAAGAATAAGTCCTTGAAATTCGATTTCTAGGAGAAGATTTAAAAAAAAATTGAGTACACATTCTCCAGTTGAAGTTGAATATCTGAGTTAAGAATAAATGTTTGCAGAGAAAATAGCATTGCTATATGTTATTTAACGATAGGGCAGTGAAACCAAGAAAATCCTCACTTAAATATTTCGCTTCGTTGTTGACTGAACAAACTCTGGTTCGCTGATCGCTAAGTAAATGGACTTAATTTATCAAAGATATTTTATTCGTGAATTTTTCAAACAAATAGCCTGTATATCTCGTTTACATAAATTTTGGATGGTTTATACTATGAAAGAGTCGCCTACGGTGATCAGTTTGTTTGCCCGAAATTCTAAATTTGTTTAATGTCAATTGAACCTCTTAATCTAAATTTAATTTTTATCCTTAATAAAATATATTAAATTTAAATTTGTGATATCCATTCATGTTGTATTAGTGGCTTTGCCCCTCTTCTGTTTATTAACTGAATAAATTGCTCTAAAAAAGACAAATATTGAAATGATAAGTGAAATTAACTTATTTTGTTTAATGCCAATCGAATGTCTTATACATAATTAAATATTCGTGCTTGCCTTAGGAAAGCAATTTTAGCCTTTATATTGTGATAAAACAGGTGTGTGCTTTTCACCTGTTTATTGACTGTATAAATATTCCTAAGGTAAACAAATAGCTTAAATTCTCATTTTGTTACATTTAAATTGAAGCCTTTTAGCATAACTTAATATTGGTGGTTCAAGTGGCAGACTAATTTTTGACATTTAAATCGTGATAGTCATTCATAATATAATATTATATTTAATTGAGAAGGACATTCAACTTGTTCGTTTAGACACTTTATTTATGATTCTGAACTACTCTTGTTTGTTGACTGTATGAACGTTCCTAAAGAGGAACGTTCATTAACTCCTTTTATTTCATTTAAATCGGATCCGTTCTATATAATTTATCATTCATTGGTGCATATCAATTTAGTTTTAGACTTCAAGTTATGACACATATTCACCTCGTTCTTTAATATGAGTTTTGTACCTTTATTGCTCATATAACTTCATAACCTCCCGAAAGTTTCCTAGCGCATTACAACCCTAAAAAGTTAAAAAGCATAGGTATATTTTGTTGCATTTCATTCATATCGCTTATGCATAATATAGCATTCGTGGCTCCAATAGCGAAAGTATTTTAGATTATAAATAATGATAGATACTCAATTTATTTTTTATTAGTAGCTAAGCATTTATAAAGTTTATTGACTACTATAACATCGATAAAGAAAGTATAAGAACATTTACTTATTTTTTTTTAAATTTCAATTAAATTAATATATAGTTCAATATTCTTGGATCTTTAATCAAAGTAACTTTTGTCTTATAAATTATTATAGAAATTCAACTCTTGTTTTATAAATAACTTTCCACTTGTCCTGTTTATTGACTGCAGGAATGTCTTTGGAGAAAATAATTAACATTAAAATAGCGTTGCGCATTTTACGTCTCGCACAATGTTAGCTGAGGTAAAATATAGGAAAAGGAAAAGAAGGAAAAACTTAGAAATTGCAATATTTGAGCACACTATGATATTTCCAAGTGTATTTTTTTAACTTAGATAATTCTGTTCAGAAATTTCGCAGAAAGATCGATAAACGAAAAAAAAAGATTAGAGTATGATTTATAATCTATAACAATGGACAAAGGATGCAATTAAATATTTATATTAACGATGAAACCGATTTCAATTTCATTACAGTAATGAAGAAGAGTTTCTAAATTATCAATAAAGATATTAGTAAAAATTTATCAAAATTACAAAAAGGAAAAAAGAAAAACTAGTTGACATATAAATTTGTGTCCTTAAAGAGCTTTTATATTTTTCCCTTTATGATGTTGAAAAAATCAGTTTTGCGAGATAATATTTTCTGAAGTTATAAAAAAAAACATAAAAGTTTGCTTAGTCTTCAATCTATTTAATTCTAATTAAAATTTTCAAAAAATGTTCCAAAGTACACACTTTTAATTCCCAATGTATAAAAATTTGGTAGCTCTGAGTTTGTTCTTTAGATTGCCAACAGATAGACAAATATTCTTTTTTTTATTATTATTATTATTCGTAGAGATTTCTTAGAGTGAAAATAATTCAGTAACGTATTTAATATTTATATATGCAATGATTTTGCTGGTTTTGATTCAGTTTGAAGCATATCCTTCTATGTGTCAAGAACTCGTGATGAAAGAGGTGTGATATCTTCTGTTGAGGAATACATGTAGCAAATTAGTATCATACGTAGCAGATTTCTTAAGTAGCTCCAGTATAAAAGGATTTTATACCTTTAAGATTTTTGAAAAAGGCTGCTCCGAACTTACATTTCTTTCTTCAAACCACAGTTCTCTTTCTCTTACACTTATTTTTGCAGCGAATATTTAGTATAAAAGTGTGCCTATGCATATTAGAGTCTGCCATAATTTTAAAGGTACACAGAAAAATTTTAAAAGTCTACTGTTTAATTAGCTTATGTATTAAGTAGTGACTTGAGATTTAATAATAATTTTTCAACATTTCTTTATCCTGAATCAAAAATAAAAGATAAAGCAGAAAGAATTCATTTATATCAAACACCGATAAGGATTAATTCTAAATTATATAAAGAAAATCACGTATTTATTCTTTATTTTTGAGTTTTTAAGCATAAAAAAATATATTCTTCGTATATAATTACCTTTAATTGAACATGAGACATTCTATTTTTTTTCCTTGAGATATGGCATTTTTGACAAAAATGATGATACATTATATACATTTCATAACAACAAAAAATTTACCAGATTAGTCGTAATTATTATGGTATGCACGTATAGAATGTATGCTAAGAAAGAAGTTATGTTTTTAAGAATTTCACTTGTAAGTATTCCATTTGATAAAACATTTGTTTACACTCATAAATATTTTATAATACCTATTAAACATTAAAAACCAAATAAATACTATGATCTACTCCCATATAAATTTATAATCGGCAAACATTATTTTGCATCCGCAATGGCAAGCAAATTTGTTTTAGAAACCAAAAATTCTCTAAAATAAAATGAAGAGTTAAGAGCAATAAAAATCTGCATCTAATAAAAGGTATCCAGATAATATAAGTTCATAATTACAGATTTACGCTTATCAACAGGTATGTAGTTGCCTGATGATTAATTGATAGTTTCAAGAAAGATGGAGACAAGTCGAAAAGTGATTCTACTTAAACCTGCCATGTTTGTGCGACTAATCAATGTTAAATCTGAGTTTTGTAGGAAATGATTTCCAGCTTGTGGTTGCGGAATATTGCAGAAAGAAAAATTGGCTCAGACGACATCTTCTACAAATAATCATGACTCAAAAGTTTGCAATAACCCAGTATAATCCAAAAAATGGAACGATAATCTAACGAAAGTTAACAAAGAATTTATATAAATTTTTAAACCGCTTCTTCAAAATTAATGATAATAATCATCAGTAATTCAAATCAATCATTTCACAATATCGCCAAATTGTGAATTTTTTTCGTAGTATAAAACATTTTTCAAAAATTTCTAATGCTTTGTTATCAAAACATTGGCTTCATTAAACTGCTTATAAGAAGGAACATGGATTTTGCTCATTTATGCATTCCATATAGTTATGATTATTTAACAACATTTTACAAATCCATTTCTTGACGTTAATGCACACTTATGAAAATCCCGTCTGGAGTTAGTTGATATAAATATGTATTAAAGGATGAGCAGAAGACGAAATATCTACAAGGCGATTGCAAATTTAAATAGCACACACTACCAGTTTCGCATTAAAGTCGGCAAATCTAGGAACAAACTCATTGTGAAAGCCTTAACACCTTTAGGGTCTTCATTTCGACACTATTCGAGTCGCTGAAATGATGTTGCAAGCATTGCGGAATTAATGCCTTGGGACCTATTCGATGATTCCGACGAAGAATTCGAAATGAATTGCTGAAACTATTATTAATAGCGTGAGGGACAAGCGTTAATTAGGAAATTAGTTGCTGCAGAATCCGGAAGCAGCAGATTGCTACAATTCGGAAAATGAAAACTTAAGTACTTGTGCTGACTACTTCCGTATTGTTTATCGCTTACAAATCCCAGTAGATCTTTGCGAAATTACTGCACACTCGCTAAAGTTTGATGATTAGCATTAGGTTATTAGTACGATGCGTTGAAATATGAATTCAAAGACGATGGACCATTTTAAATATTGGTTATATTAATAACTTTTACAGCTGTGAATGTCCTTTGAAATTTATTCTTTAAATTTCATTTTTAAGGGAGAAAAATAATTATTTCCGATAGTTGATTTTTATATTGTATAATAATTATCTTTGGATATAACATATATTTATACAACAATTTTTTGTAAAACTCAGCTGGAATCACCATTAATTAACCTAAAATTTGACAAGTGATGCTTTTAGTGTAGAACAAAAAAAATCTGTTATACATTTTGATTTTCATTTTATTCTGATATCTAGCACAGATCGGAAAATAGTAAGGTGGATCATTATTTTTAATGCTACCTACAAGCTTAAGAACTTATAATTGATTAATAATATAATTTTTGTAATAAATTAGTGCATAGGTATTTTACAGGTTTTCTATAATATATCCCTCATTACTTTATGCATATGATGCTATTTCCACACATTTTAAAAATATAATAATCTATTTCAGGACAAAAAAAAGGTATTTCCAGGAAACTCAATTATCAAAATAAAAGTCAATATTGAGGAAAATTGTAAGATTCAAGAGGACCACTAATTACAATTACGTCCTTTTAACATTTTAAATAACTTTTCTTCTAACAACAAATATTCCACAAAAAGTTATTCTATTTCATTAGATTTTGTAATGTTTCTTTTTTTTTAAATATATGAGAGATTAGAGGCAAAAAACATAATATTGGAAAATAATCTCAAAATCATGTATTGTGCTTTATTCAATGATAATCATACTAGTTCATATAGACATAAATTAAACTATGAATGCTATGAGAGAATTTACAGTAACCAGGACTGTGTTTATAATAACTAATATAATTGTGAATATAGTAGTTAGGTGGTAAATTGTAGATGCATATCAGATGTAGATACATATTACATCTCACAATTTTCATCACGTAATTAATTGATAATTAGTTACATAATATAGTTAACTATTTAATATGCTGTACAGTTTATATAAAAACTGGCAACTCTTGACTACCAAATGAAAGTACTTTCCACGGAACCACGGAAAGTACTTTCATGTATGTTAAATCCTTAACATATATTTAAACTTACTTATTAGATCATGTTATTATTACGTGCATGGTATTATATATATATATATATATATATATATATATATATATATATATA
>JAPMOR010087579.1:41607-58704 GCA_026543865.1 Argiope aurantia
TATATATATATATATATATATATATACACACTGGTGTGCAAAACTTAAGCAACAGGTATGTTTTTTGCCATAACTTCACGAGAAATCATCTGAGAGACATGAAATTCAGAAATGAGATACATCATTTTGTTCTGAAAGAATGACGAAAGCATAGTTGCGCAGAAATGAATACAATGCATACAGTATGGAATCAAACAATAAAAGGCTTTATTGAACTCATAGTATCGTTACACATGATTGTCTGTCCAAGAGGAAGAACAGCAGGCAGATGTTCCTTAGTATGGAATATGCCCTTCCCTTACTGCAATGGTTGCTTCGCACCGTCTCCCCAAACTCAGCACCAGATTATCCAACAGTTCTTGAGGTAATAGTGCCCATTCCTCAATCAGCATCTGTTTAAGTTGTCGGGTGTTCTCAGGAGGGTGTAATCGTGCCGCAAGGCGTCTCCCAGAAGCATCCCACACATATTCTATCTGATTTAAATCAGGGGAGCACTCCGGCCAATCCATTCGAGTAATATCTTCACTTTCCAGGATGAGTCCTGTGTGGCCGTGCATTGTCATCCATAAAAACGAAGTCTGATCCAATGGCAACTCGAAACAGACGCACATGGGGAAGGATCACCTCCTGACAATAGCGATCTCCAGTTACAGAACCTCTGTCGAAAACGTGGAGCTCAGTCCGCCCGTTCACCATAATGCCTCCCCAGACGACAACTCCAGAACCACCGAAACGGTCTTTTTCCGTGATGTTACAAGCGATTCCCAACGTCAGTTGATTTGGAGAGAGGTCGGAACATGGATTCATCCTAGTAACTGGAGTTGTTGTCTGGGGAGCCATTATGATGAACGGGCGGACTGAGCTCCACGTTTTCGACAGAGGTTCTGTAACTGGAGATCGCTATTGTCAGGAGGTGATCCTTCTCCATGTGCGTCTGTTCCGAGGTGCCATTGGATCAGACTTCGTTTTTATGGATGACAATGCACGGCCACACAGGACTCATGCTGTTGAGGAGCTCCTGGAAAGTGAAGATATTACTCGAATGGATTGGCCGGCGTGCTCCCCTGATTTAAATACGATAGAACATTTGTGGGATGCTTCGGGGAGACGCCTTGCGGCACGATTACATCCTCCTGAGAACACCCTACAACTTAAATAGATGCTGATTGAGGAATGGGCACTCTTACCTCAAGAACTGTTGGACAATCTGGTGCTGAGTATGGGGAGACGGTGCGAAGCAACCATTGCAGTAAGGGGAAGGCATATTCCATACTAAGGAACATCTGCTTGCTGTTCTTCCTTTGGATAGACAATCATGTGTAACGATACTATGAGTTCAATAAAGCCTTTTTTTGTTTGATTCCATAGTGTATGCATTGTATTCATTTCTGCGCAACTATGCTTTCGTCATTCTTTCAGAACAAAATGGTGTATCTCATTTCTGAATTTCATGTCACTCAGATGATTTCTCGTGAAGTTATGGCAAAAACATACCTGTTTCTTAAGTTTTTCACACCAGTGTATATATATAATGTTGAAGAACTTGATTTAGAAAGAAAAATTTCTGTCAAAAGTATTTACAAAAAACAAAAAAATAATAACAAAGCCAAAAATTAATTAATGAAAAATAATAAATTAAAATACATAATTTTTTATTAAATATATTTCCATGACATAATAAAACATTTTATATATCAGACTGTCTCGGGCTAATTCTCTCATTACTTCTGTCATTAGAATAATATTGCAAAAGATTTTAATTTTAAAACGAGTGGAAATTGATTCAAAATTAAGGAAATTTTCTAATTATAATTAAAATTATAAATAAGTTCTATCAAATGGAAACTATATTTAAATTATATATTTGTACTACATTTAAATTGGTATTACTAAAAATGCAATTTCTTTTAAATTTTAGAAGGTGTAAAAATTATTCTTATAAAATATCATTTGCGAGAGATGTAACTGGCAAATGTTTGCTTAGTTTCTAATTAGCTGAACTTTTTATTAATTATTGGATTTTGAAATATCAGGAGCATTTTCATCAGTTTTGAGGAACAAGTGTGTAAAATTTTATAAAAATTAGACAGAAACTGCGACTTTGTATAAGGAGCATACATACAACCAATAAACTTCATATACATTTAGTTTTTATCAGTAACTAATATTATTTAGTGAGAATCAATGGTTTATTGATAATCTTATCATAAAATAAAACCTATGCAAAGATTATATATTTTAAATATCCTAAACTACTGTTTTAAATCATCATAAACTGAAAGACTTTGATGTTTAAAATATTTTCTGTATGCGTATTAATTATTTTTTGCGTGTTAATTATTTATCAGAGGCAGCTATCATAGTATTTAAAGGTTATCATGCTGCGATTTTATTCTCGTCCAATTAATTTTGAATCGAAACTTGAGAAATGGGATCAGTTTTATAGTATGGTAGAAACCGAATCGGACATACTAACCAGAAAAAATACATAAAAGTTTTTATTAAAAAGAAAGAACTTCGCCAATGATAATGCATTAAAAGCACGAAAAATATGATAGTAAAAATTGCAATTATTCGTAATAATTATTTTTTCGGTAACAGTTTTTGAATTAAAAAGAAAAATTAATATATATATGAAAAAGATTTCTGAATAAATTTGTCCATATTTCTTTGTTCTAATTGTTTACAACATTGCTAACATTAAAACAAGGACTTCCATTTTAGGAATACATATTCATATATAAAACATAAAATACATGCAAAGACAATTTCAATTTGAACTGCTTTATTTCCAATATACCTGAATATTTAGCATGACACAAAAAGTATAGGAGCTGGTAATCATTTTTCAATCAATAAACTAGCTGCATTGTAGCATATGATTAGCAACACCAAATATCCGGCTATAAAAATTGTAACGAAAAATTGTGAAATATATTACAAATTAAACAAATATTGTGATTAATTAAAATAAATTTTTCGGTCTGGATCGCAGCAAGTGAATGTTTAAAGAAACATCGCTCAAATATGAATATGCATCAGCATCTGTGCCTTAATTGAGTTTTAATAAGACATGTTGCACTTTCTTATTTTAATAGAAAAGATGTTACAATGAAGAAGCGAAACGAGACTGCCTTTCTTTTATCAAATTAGTTACATAATATTATATATTAAGCGGAAGAAAATATTTAAATAAGCTTTCGCTTTTATACTCTTTCACATAGATAACAAAATTATGACAGAATTATAAGAACAAAAATGTATTATATCCATAAATCAATTTCTTCTAAAATGGTTCAGATTACCTATTAAATTTTCTGACACAAACTTCTTAATCATGTTCAGAAAGGAGAATTACCTTCTAACTATGCTCTTAATTTAAATCAAACTTTTCAGCGTGATTTGCGACATTTCAATGTCATAAATTTAAAAAGTGCGACGGAGCAGGAATGCTTCTCTTCATTTAGTAGATAGGCAGGATTTTCAGACATAAAATGGAACAATGGTTGATAATATATCTATTGATGTAAATAAGAAATGAATTTGCACACATTTCCAAGGGTTTCTCCAAAGTGGATTGAGTTTTGAGAGATGCCATTCGGGTATATCAACATTGAAGTTTTATTATAACCCCATTTCCTGCACTTAGACGTGTTTTTTAAATACAAAAAAAGTCGTCGGTCACACCCAAAATGATTAAGAAGACTGTGGTGACTTTAAAAATAAAAATTCGTAAATTATTAAACATAGAAATACATAATTTGTATTAAAAAATTGCTGAAAATTCGAAAAAAGAAGATTTTATTGACAACACAGTTTGCAGTTTAACCACCAGATGGCGCTAAAGTTGTTGCAGAGGATAGGTTAACAGAGGTATTTATTACAGTAAATATTTTAATCTCGAAATATTCATTTGGTCATCCTCTGTTCGGAAACTCAGCTGTCGGTTAAAGGTTAACATTTTTCAAAGTATTAAGCATATTTCTGTTGGTATGAAAGAACATGAACTACAGAAATGTTGTATACTGTTGTTAAAAAAATTTCCTTTACGGACAATCGAATTCTTAACATTTGTTACCGTTTGCTCCTCTCGTTGAGTTTCCTTTTGCGCGTTTACTCACCAACAGAAGAATCATCTAGGGTTTAAACTATAAGTTGTTTTCCCAATAAAATTTAGTCTTGTACCAAAAAATTCAGTGTTTCATTTTCATCTTTTCTTTGCAAAAGCATAATTTAATCTTAACTTAAAAGCGAATGATTGGTTGTTTTTTTAATTAGCTCAAACATCTGAATTGAATGGTATATCGAAACTTTTTTGAAACCAGTGGTGGGGTTTCACCGAAACTCACATACTCTCCAAAGAACGTCCTACTTCCCTAGACCAGCATAAAATTATGGACTTTGAGCGCGAAATACAGTGCATGGTGTTAGCGAACTATAGTTACGAAATATAGATTTTTGGTATGAATCTAATATTTTTACTGAATCTATCGTCCAAATATATATTTTTAACTCCTATTATTCTACCGGGTGAAACCAAACTTTGCATAGAACAACAGTTACCATAGTCAGAAGATACCATACCGAATTACCGAATTTCATTCCACATTAGAAAATCACTGATTTTCTAAAGTAGCATAATAATTGAAAATTAATTGCTGAACAATTATTAAAATATTACTTTTATATCGGATATCAGTAAATGTAAACATTTTGTGAGCCCTAATAAATGATTATGAGAGTAAAAAAAAAAATGGTCACAAATTTCTTTTTTCAGATATGAAATATAAGAAGATCAATCAAAACTTATAGAGTAACAGAATCGCCGCTGAAAACTACAGGAAAACTGCACAATAATTTAAAAAATAAACTTTTGTGGAAAAATATTACAAGATGAAATCAGTAAAAAACAGCGTTCCGAGATTGAAATCGATATTTTAGACTAAATCTAATAAAAATATAATCGATATGAGTATTATGGTGTCTTAATCTAAGAAATTTCATTCTTTTAGTTGTATCTTTTTATTATACAATTTAACATTACATATCAATCCTAATAAACAAAATTAGAAAAATTCATTAATCAAATTTATTGAATAAAATAGGATACCAAATGGATATATGCAGAAAGCCATTATCGAAAAAAAATTATACGAACAATTCAGAATTTTTTTTCAGTAATATGAACTTGTTTCTAGTCACTTAGTTGGATTAATGTTATGCAGTATAATCAGATCACATGTCAATTTGATCGTAGATCATAATTAAGGTTTAACATCCACCGCCTTTATTTGATATCCTAAATACTCGAGGAAACTTTGTATGGTCCGTAATATAAGAGATGATGTTGTAGATAAACTCATTCAGAGACACTATTCTTATTGACATGAAATTAATTCACAGACAGAACTGGATCTACGAGCTTTTGTGGAGGCCATCATACAATAGTTTCTGAACCCAATGAATATTCTCAAAGATGTGCATCGCTTGCGGTACATGGCTTTGCCTTATTATAAGGATGATGCATGATCCTTTGTTAGTTTAATAATTAATATTCTATCACATTGTCTTGTCGGTTAAATATAACCTCTATAGGCCGATGATTGATCTTCAAAGTCTGCCCTTTCCAATTTTGTGCGCAAACGATCAAATGAGTTACTTCAGTATTAATCGAATGGATGCGAATGTCTGCTTTGTGTTGATAATCAAGTCAATCAAAGTATATTCTATTCAAATAAGAAACTTAACTCGAAATTTAACTTAAGTGCTGATTTTTTAATAGCTACTTAAATATCAGGTTTGCTTACAAGTTAAAATAACTATCGTTAAAATAATTGTTATTGAATCGCTTAATCGTACTTTGGAAAGTCTTATATATGGAGAACTATCGAAAATTGAGGTCAAATTTTTTGTTGATTATTATATCCATTCTCGCTGAAAACTTCGTATATACGAAAGTATAAAGTAACTGGACAACAAATGATTAAAATGAAATAAATAATTATCTCACATATATCAAACTATGTGCTAAACTAGAAACTAATGATCTAATGTTGGAATTGTCTGTTGCAAATTACAGCCCTATCTTACATATTTTTTCAAATGAAGTCATATCAAAATCATGTGATAATCGTCAGTTGGGTCTTATACATTCTTTTGAAATTATGGCTCATCTTACAGGAAGAAGAGGGATATAATTCATAGTACTGTGTGGTGCAGTGGAAAGTTACATGGCATGCACAGCTACGTTTGGCATGAATCATGCTCGGAAAAAATTGAATGCATAGGAATTAAATACTGATTAATAACTATGCTAAAATAATATGTTTCAAATACGCAAATTTAACCGAATATAAGATGTCAATTGGCATTTAACAATATAATACTAAATAAATAATAATTTAAGATAGTAGCAATTGATTATACAGAATTTCTATTCCTTTAAAGAAAAAACTGGAGGAAAAATTCGCTCTTGATTATATTTATAATGCTGTTGCTCACTGCTTATAAGATTCTATGCAATATTCAACATATTTTTGTCTCATTTCACAATTGAATGTTTCATCAGTAAAATATAATTCAACAAGTAAATTCAACAGTGGCAGAGTGAACGCTTTAAATATGGTTGAAATCGACTAGCCAAAGTGAACCTTTTCATTCAGCTAACGAATCGAACGTCGCCAAGCAATAAGATGGTACTGTAGACTCTACGATGTTTGACAAGATGAAATGTAAATGGCAAGTCAATTTGTACTATTTAATTTTAGTATATGACTTGTTGCACTGTGAACTAATATGTAGTGTGTCATGTATTTAATTTTTTGCATTGTCAAAAGAATAATTTGCATTTCGAATCCTTTCATTTGGTGGCCTGGGTTGAAAATATGGTGCAAATTTATAATTTGGTTGCCGAGCATACATTAAATTTATCCAACTGCTTATATAGTGTACTCTTTGGTCGATATAATCGAACATTTGATATATAACTACTATTCTGATGCAAAATAATGCACTGCCTTTAGCCAGTATAATTTAGCCAGTTAGCCAATTCCGGTATGATACTCTGAATACAATAATTTCGAATTATTGTATTCAGAGACACATGAATGGAATGTCAAAAAAGTAGTCAACTTATTGGCTAATTCGGAACTACATTTCTTGTAAATAGATTCAATATTAGATCTACATTTTTTTGTAAATAGATTCAAAATTGGATCTGCTTTTCTTGCATTCCAAACTTTATTTATTTTTGCTTGCTGCGCTTTACAGTGATTATTCTAGATGCACACGAAATGGCATATCGTCAATTTTTTATTAGACAGATTTCTTTCATAATGTGAAGAACTTTAACAATTTTGGTGTAAAGATTATATACCAAATTTTATTTGTGTAACTTGTTTCATTTTGGACTTATCGGATCACAGATAAGAGGATAAATACATAGAGATACATCGTTCCTTTTGTCTTCTCTAGGATTAAAATGCAGGGATTTATCAAAATCTCCTTACATACTCTTGACTTTTACAACATTTTTTTTTTTGGCACACGGTTAAGTAAAATGCCTATCTAACTCTTTCTTTAAAGAAACTCCCATTTCCCTGCTTTGCTTAGACAATGTCATATGTATTTAAATATTATAAAACAAACTTGAAACATTCCAAACATAATATATTTTAAATTCTTACACAAACAGATGAAATCAAATTCACTGAAGTTGACGTTTATAAAATTCGTTATTTGATAGCTAAATTTTCCTTCGCAAATTGCATAAGAATTTGATTTTTTTTTTTCAATAACTCTAGCAATGAGATAAGATTGAAAGACAATAGCGTGCAAAATATTTCTTTAAAAAACATTGGGATTTATCATAAATTCTTGCTGATTCAATGAGATTTTATCATCTGAATTATCTGCATTTATTTTTTAGCGAAATTTGACTTAATAACACAAAATGTGAAATATATCATACGAAATATTTTCGTTTTATTAAATAACATTTTTGTCTCGTCGCAAATGTGTGGTTCTATTTTGCTTCAATTTTCAGAAATAGTTCTTTTGAAAAGTTTATCAAATACGTATATTTTTTATTAAAATGCTTTCTCATATTTAAATATCTATCTATTATTTTTCTCCGGAAATAAAATTTACATCTTTAACGAGAGTGCGTTTAGCATGATAGTTCGAAAGTTAATTAAAAAGTGAGTTGCAATGCTTAAGAAACCAAAATCGAATTAAAATTTTATAATAATATTTATTTGTATCTTAATGTTACAAAATCTACTTTTCGAAGTAATTACCCTCGTTATTCTAACATCTATCGAGGCATGTCACAAATATTTCAATGCCTTCTACAAAGAAATCTGTCCAACGTCAATAACACGGTGTCAAGATTTGTCGTAGTTGATAGTCTTCTCATGCATTCACTCCCGTCAATATCGGTACGTCCATTCTCAAACATATTACACCATCTCGCGATAGCTTGATATTGACATCGCGATTGACGCATTTTCACCATATATTTCATGCACCTGGAGATATACTTTAATGCAATTTTAATTCTTCGCCTAAAAAAAATTAATAAAAAAGCACACACCGGATCACTGCACATATTTTCAATTTAGGCACCACTTGTAGTTGTCCAGATATATTTACTATCCATTATTCAAATAAGTTAAAATTGCCGGATATAATAAATAAATAGAAACCAATACGTCACAAGATACAAATAAATGCCTTAAGCGTTGCCACAAATTTTCATGAAATTAGCCTTTCGTCGAAAATTTTTATGAAGAAGCGCAATTAGCTTTTTGATTGACGCCTTAGTTTATTTAATATTTCGATATTGAACTACGATCAAAATGAACATTTATTTTTAGTTCTACTGAAGCGATTTAAACTCAAACATTAAATTCCAACATTCTGATATTATATACTGTGCGGAATTGTACGTATTTTGGAAAATATATGCCTTTTACAAAACATAAATACTAAGAAAAAAAATAATAGATACATATATATATATATATATATATATATATATAAAATTAAAATTAAAATTTTAATTTAATATTACAAATTTAAAAGTGTCAAATATCTTTAAATTCTTTTAAATAATTTCATTAATTAAATTTTTTTTAATTATAAGTTCTAGTTTTTTTAAATGTAACCAAAGCTCTAATTATTAATTATTTCCCATTTTTTTTAAAAAAAATTCATATTAAGCATATTTGAAATAAAAATGTGTATTATTTTGTATTTAAATTTGAGAGTAAATTTTGTAAAAATATTTTTATGCAAACGATTAGAATTTTTATAACAATTTTTTGTTTGTTTTCTGAAATAAAATTGTCTTTAAAAAATTTAAAATAACCCGAGTCAAAGTTAAGATGCTTTATTTTAGATTTTAAATAATTTCACTAAATATTAAGATTTTTGTCCAATTTCAAATAAATATTTCAGTCTAAAAAATTAATTTGAAAAAATTGTTAAAATCAGACTGTTACTTGTATATTATTTTTTACGAATTTAAATTAGTCTTATTGGCACATGTTATTAAAAAAATTGTTTTGCAATCTGAAAAAAAAATCGATTTCAAATGAATATTTGGGCAATGAAATGATATCCAAGAATTTTTTAATAAAAAAAAACTGTGGGGAGCCTGATCTGTAATGAAACAATGGTAAGTATTTCGATTCTTTTTCCCACTCTAAGACAGTATCAATTTTCTTTTCAGCCGCATTATTCTAGAAAAAAATAAGTGATAATGAAAAACTTTCCTTTCTCAGTTTAAAAAAATGCAGCGTTTGAAATCATCTGTGCTATAGGCCGCATAATTTTAATTGCTCGTCTTTCTTTTTTGCGATTTTAAAATTGCTATCTAGATTATCTTTTGTATTACAAAAAGAAACACTTTTTGTAACTTTTACTTATAAATTTATATATTTTTTCTCGGAGGATTCGCTGTTCTAGATTGTGGATTGTAATGAAAAATTAACTGGAAATGTGAAATCATAACAACATTCTTGGAAGCTGATACATTAATATTATTTTTAATATTTTTTTCATGGATATCAATGATTTAAAACTGTGTTTGCATTTGTATTTTTGTAGTTGATAAGTCAAAATCGCAGCTACGCAAACGTAGAAATTAATTATGTTTCTCTAAAATCAAATTATAAACCGAGGTCGAAAGAGCAAATAATTTGTCAAAGGAAAACGGATTCTAAATACAGCGGAATCCATTATAACTTATTTTCATATATAGAAAATATTCTCTCTTTGCATTTCGTTCAGGAATCATGGAATTTCAATAGATAAACAGTTTCTGTTTATTGAAAAAAAAATTTTAAGTCGAATTAAAATTTTTCGTATTAAAAAGTGTGTGGGTGTGGCTGTGTGTGATTTTTTTAAAAATTGAAATAACAGAAATGAAAATAATGACGATCTAATTAATATCACAGAATTAATTATTTTGACGGGAAAAATATTTTCCGAAATTATTCTGAACTTTACTTGTATAATAATTAGGCAGAATAATTTTTTATCAGACATTTTAATTTTCATTCTTTTGTAGAAGAATGAATTAAATATATTTAGCTTTTTTGCCCCATTATGTTTGAATTAGATTTATAAACCGATTCTGAATTAATTTATCGTTTACATTTTGTTCAATGGTCCAATTCATTGTTTAATCGTACAGAATAGCCACAGAACAGGATTTACATAGATTCTATGGTGCAGTTGATATATCGTTCTGTTCATGTACCAATTTTCTAAATACAGCAGCTTGTCAAGAACATGGCTTTAAAGAAGTAAACATTAATAAGTATAATGTTTAAAAATTAAATGACAATTATTTTTGATGGAACATGGGAAAAGCATACAATACTTTTGTTGGCAGTGGCATGGAATTTGTTCCATTTTAAATCAATTTAATTTGCGAATATTCTTTTTCCACGTGATCTTTATATCAGGTGTTCACTAGAATATTGACACTTAATGTATTGATCTTGAAAGTCTTGTTTTCTGGTAAATGGCCGCTACATCAAATGCTTGCTATTAGCGTCTGTTGATAAAGTCGTAAATATTAACTGACATATCATTATATTTTCACTATCATTATATATCACTATATTTTCCCATTCTGGTCATATTTTGTAGTTTTTTTGCCATTTGTGACCCTGTTTACACTGTGCGAAATCGTATATTTGTACTGTTACCGACATTATTACTAAATAAGAATGATCAATTCAAAAGCTCTGATATAGATACGGCAATGGTAGCAATTCCATGACTACGTGACCGCATCAAAATAACGAGATTTTCAATCTCAGCAATAACCCGCTATTAGATACTAATTTACTGATAGGATAAATTATCATGAGGATTCACGAGGACTTCCGACTGTCCCCAATATTCTACAAATCAATCCGGTTTCACGATTGCCATCTCATTTCTCGACTTAAATTCATCTAAATCCGATTTTAATATTCTATCCTCTTGCTTATTAATTGAATAGAACTCCATTTAAAAGGAGAAATATCGATAGTACATATTTCAGATATTTCGATTTAGACAAATAAAAAAAGAATAGAATAACTTAACTTTCATGAAATACTGTCATTCAAAGCTTTGAATCAAACTTTTGTTGTTTTATACTGTATTTCAACAATATTTTAATGTAATAAAAGCAGTAAATTGATTTCTTTTGTAAGACAAGTCGTCATTTGACAACAAGCTGGTTATGTTTGTAGTTATATTGTTATATTTAATGAAATCAATCATTAATCAATCAACATATTTATTCCCAAATGCAGTTTGGAGATAAATATCATGTACTATAACTCATCTCTAAGGCATGTCGCACTTATGATTTAGTATACTGATGCATAGACAGATAAATAAAATAACTTCTTTACTTTCTTTTTCATGAAATATACAGAAAGAAAGTATAGCAATCATTCAAACATTCGAACAGGATATTTTAGCAAATTTCCACATTTCAGATTTCTCTGTGAAAGAAAAACGCAATCTTGAAATTATGTATTTCTGTCTAGATATCTGTAAACATGATAACTCAAAAACGCTTTGAGCTAAACAGAGGAAATTTAGTAGATAGTCTTAAAAATAAATTTGGAATGAAATCCATTCAGGACAAGTTTGTCGGCCAGTCCTTCGGAATACAAATGAGCACGATAATTACAAAGAGCAAAGATCTATCTATCTATCTATCTATCTATATATATATATATATATTAAAATTTTAGTTCTATGTCAAATTTCGTTTTCAACCAGTCTGAAAAAAAAACGTTCAACGAATGTCCCATTTTTTGTTAACTGTGTATTAAACACAAAGAAGAGATTAATCGCCAAAAGAAATCGGCAAATCTCACTCGCTAGATTAGTAAAACGGTTGATTCGCATCAATGTCAACAATGACGTACAATATTTTATAACTTTGTTTGCCAATACCGTACAATTAATACACAAGTATCAGTTTTATTTATTGTACTACAAAGCACAATACTCGGGTATTAGGGATTCTAAGAAAAATAATCTAAATACTCATTGCATTCATGGTTTTTCCAAGGTTTAAAATGTTAAGAGAAAGGTATGGGGGGGATAACACCTTTATTAGAGAATATGCAGGAAAATATTAGAAAGACCAATTCCATTTGTCTAAGTTGTAGCAAGAAGCTTTATGTTTAAAGAAGGACACTTGCATCAATTTTAATATAGCTAAAAAAATACCGTATACTTTCAATTAAAGTTATTAACAATTGTAAAAAATGCCCTTTTTTAAAACTAAAATAGAGAGACTTTTATATTTTTTTAAACTACCTCCTCTTATAAAGAAGCTTTAATAAAATGTGACAATTTCATCCCATACATCACAATTTAACTGCCTCAATCCTGACAAGGAGACATTAAAAATCTCTTTATTTTGAGACCAGCGAATTAAATATTATATATTCAGTAACTATTTTATCGCTGCGGAATTTCAAAACAATATCCTGACAATTAGGAGATTTTAAATTAATTGGAATCCCATTAACTTTTTCCTCCTTCATCTTCCATTAAAAAAAGGAATTATTTTTGTAAATTTTTCTAAAGATAAAAGCACAAACAAATAAGTCAATCTTTTGTGAAAAATTCTTTTCTGTAAAAAACAACAACTGCATTTCGGAAGTTATTAAAACACTTTCTGTGTTATTTGACGCTAAAGGCTGCGAAACTCTATCCGTTGTTATGTAGGATAATAACTGCTTTTCGTCGATGCTTATAGGTCTGGAATTTTTCACCCTTTAAAGATAAATCAACGTTATGAACCACGATAAAGTAGTTGTTTATGACCGTGGTTAATCGAAGCATATGCGTGGTAATAAAGCTTTTGTTTGGTGCCGCAAAAAATAAAGAAATTACTAAGTAAAATAAAATTACTTTAAGCGGATAAAATTTGTGGTATAGTTAGAAAAGGTAAAAGCAATAGGAAAATCCATCGTAATGATAACAAATAGATATTTTGTGTTGAGATAAAACTGCAAGCTTTCAGAAATTATCTGCTTTTAGTAAATGATTTCGTGAAAAGCTTTTTATTAATAAACAATTAATCAGAAAATGTTTCACATTGTTTCTTTTTTGTGTGTTTGTTGTTATTCAATGTTTCCAAAAGGAAAACTAATCTGTTTACTGATACGTTTTATTAATTATATTATAATGTTTCGATTCGCAGAGCACTGCACTATTTAAAATGTAGTTAATTTTTCTTGAACATTTTAGATAATTTCAAGAAAATGCTTTATTGAATAGTCAAAAAAAGAAAGAATTTTATAGGAAAAGTTAGTTTTAACGATCATTTTAATTATATAAAGTATTTTTCAAAAATTCTCACATTTTTGCTTTAAAAAATTCTATAAATACTATCAAGATTTTCTTATAGTCATTTGAATTCAATTATTTTTAATATTTCAATGAAGGTTAGATAAATTTTCACGAAAAGTGGTAATGGAATTCGCACTTAAAAACTTAATTTTAAACTAGTTTTTTATTGAAATTTTGTTATTTAAAAACAAATTTTTTTGTATAATTTGGAATGAATTTTTCAAATTATAAAGTTGGGAAATATACATTTCATTATTTACTTATTAATTAAACTTTATTGATTCTAAAATTTCTAAAAAGGCAAAAATGATTTTGAGGCATTCATTGTGAAGGATGAATACATATTAAATACTAAATATTTAGGAAACATTTTACTGCATTTTGATGCTTTGTAATGATTATAATTTCATTATCTATCTGCATTTAATATTACTTTTGCAAGATTGAAAATATTTATCACTGTTTTTTTTTTCGCACTTTTATCTTATACAAAGTGCATTAAAGTATTTGTTTTTCGCCAACAAATGAGTTTAACAAGATTACGGAGATTTTACAATATACATTTTAAATTGGAAGTCTTGGGGCTGTTATTTATATGTTTATGGGGAAAATGGTAGGAAATAAGGATAAACTGATGTAGAATTAGAAAATTTCATGAAGAACTACTTATTTTCATACTGAGGTTTCTAAAATATTATTTTCTGTAACTCAGGAAATCCCCCAAATATCCTTGAAACAAGAAAATAAAGATAAATTTTCTTTGAGACTTTCTTTCTTCTAAATATTAAGTATTTAATAAACTTAACAGAAATTCTTCGATGAAAGTTGAGATAAAACTAGATAAACCACAGTATCCTGAAACGAGGATACTGTGGTTTAATTTAAAATTTAAATAATTTAAACTGGAAACTTTTCAAGCCTTCAGATGGACAAATGGCCAGATATATTCATTTGAAATAATAAGAAATAGTGATTTTTTCAAATGAAAAAAATCAAATAATAAAATTAAAATACTAAATGATAGAAGAAATGTCAGTATTAGAATTCTTCTAAAAAATTTCTTTCTTTTTTTGAATGGTTGAATATATATTATTTATAAATGTCTTTTCTTAAGCAATAAAATCGACTGCAAATTTTTTTTAAATACTTTGCATTAGAAGGAATTTTGGAAACTGAGCATTATGCTACTGCCAGAAGATAACAATTTCAAAATAAAAGTAATTCTTGAATATTGAAAATTAATAATTATTTAAAACAAACAATTAAAAAAATATTTATAAGTTTTCATCGTTTCATTTTTAGCACTGACAAGACAGAATTAAGCAATGAAAAAAATATCCGTTGACATAGTTTTTAGATCAGTTTAATTTCAATTTTCCAAATAATAAACTTGAGCACTAAGATATGTTTAATGCTTTTTCCGATTATATTTTTTCTTCTTATCCTTTTTCTCCTGATTAATCAAAATAATTTTATAAAGAAATTTAGTAAGTCAAATTTAATAAGTATACTTAGCAAAGAATTTTTTAAAATTTGCACTGAGTTTCAATAGCTCCTCCAAAAAAATATAAATATTCTTTAAATTAAACTTTTTGGGCAAATAATAAACAACCTTGGTCTAAAATAATTTAAAATTACTGGTTTATTATTTAATATCTGCGAAGATATAAAATAAAGGAAGTAAAATAGCAGTTTCTAGGAGTAAATATTGGATTAAATTCCCCGATGAAACTCCACGATAGTAACAGATTATATTTTGAAAAAAATATAAATACATTGCTTTCAAATTATAGAAAACATAAAAACTCACCAACAATAAGAAAATCAAAACATTCATAAAAATATAATTTTACTGACGTAATAAAATTATTCCATTCCTTTTTTAATTTTCTACCCTTCAGAGTTTAATTTTTAAATCATTATTATAAATATAATGACACTTTGAAACGATGTTTTTTTCAAATTCAATTTGAGACGGCACCATATGTATGAAATAAAAATTTTATTAAATTTATCGATTGGCAGATAGTTAAAATTCACAATTATTGAGATAACTTTTGTTATCTTAAATAATTAGGCACGAAATTTCAAAACTGGTGCATTAAAAATCGAGTGAAGAATTCCGTCATTAAAAACCTGAATCTGGTCATTTCAAATTTAAAGTATGTAAAATTAGAAAATTTGTTTTACCCGTATCTGACTTTCTTCAATCATGGGAATGGAATTTCAATAACCTGATTGAATTCATTGAATAATCTTACTTGCCTTTATAGAGTGTTTACAGATTTTGAAATAGGCTTGTATTTAACCGCAAGAAGATGCCTAAATTCTTCGATTAGTGTTCAGTTCTATTTAATGATTTTTATCATTCGCCACGGAACAGACGATATTTCCATACGTAATTTAATCTCTAATATAGGATTCAGATAACGAACAAATATAATCAAGCTTATCCGATTGATTTTCAAAATAAAGGACATGATTTCAAAAGAGCAAATGTTAAAACTTAATATTTTAATCTACAGATTATAATTTCATGATATATCATTTCTAATAAAAGTATATTTTACAAGATATAAAATTGAATTCCAGTGCAATTCTTTGTTTTATTCCTTAATCTTTTTTACATTATTTGTATAAATCAACTTTTAAATTTTTAAGTAAAATGTATCATTTATAGAAGTATTAAAATTTCAGTTTCGCTTGAAATTATATTATCTGTGTTTTTAATTTTAATAGAAGTATGTTATACATTTTTATTTTACTAAAATAAAAAAAAGTTTATTATTACATTAATACAATGGTTTTTTTTTCTGATTACAGCATTCATTTGTTTTGTAACCTTAGAATCACCGTCCATTGTCCTTATCTTAAATATTTCAATATTACAGAGAGGGGCAATATCATTAATATGAGCATTTCTCCATGGCGCAAAATAACTACGACTGATTAAACAAATGAAATAAGATTTTTATTTAAAGAATTGTTTATAAAAATAGCAGTGGGGAAAAAGCTACAGTTAAACATTTCTTTTTGACAAAATGACAAAAGAAATAAAAAATCAATAAAATATTTTTTAATTTCTTTTTCGAGAATTAATTTTGTTTATGTCTCTACACTGAAAAGAAACATTTAACTATATCGAGAGAAGCCATATGTCCAATATAGCCTTCTGCGAATCACGCTTATCACAACATCAGATACACAACATTATAT
>JAPMOR010087579.1:64802-100586 GCA_026543865.1 Argiope aurantia
AATTATTTAATTATTTTTAATCTATTAAATTTTTATTATTATTAATTTTATAATTATATTTTATTATTTATTAAAATTTATTTTTATCTTGAAGTTTATCACCATCTTTCGTATTTAGGGCTATATTTGCCTTCTATTTTATATTTTATTTATTATTCGAATAACAGCTTTTGACGCCTAACTGGTTATCCAAAATTATTGATGGACGAAAATGAAAATAAAAATTTATGCATCTTAAAGGTTTCCTTAGCAATTTTTTTCTTTGCTTTCAGATCTTAAGACCATATAATACAGCCTATTTTAGAAACATTCTATCTATTTTAATTAAATTTTGTACTATAACCTGACATGGAAAAATATTAAATTTAAATCAACTAATAATTGATTTCCTGAATTGAAAGATTATAATAAAATTTATAAAATACAAAGTATAAAAATGAAAAAAATGAATAAATATATGTGTAGTATAAAGATAATAAATATAATTCGTATTGCAGTAATACCGAATATTGTCCTTATGGCACTAAAAATAACAATTTATGGAAATTGAGCTACAATAATTCTCATCAGGAATGAAATTCTTAAACATTAATTAAAAATTAAAAATTCATTATAAATATGTTTAAAACTTTTAATCAAATTACTGCTACGAACCTTTTACATTTTAACTACTTTGTTTCTTTTTGGTAAGCGAAAAATGGCAAAATAAAAAAAAATGGTCATTCTCATCATTTGAAAAAATACTTATTCATTTTACAGTGAAATTTCTACTTCAAAATACTTTATTTTTGTACATTGAGAAAATCCAATATAAAGTGTACTTACTCACTATAGTATCATGATCCAATAGCATTTCTAAAACAATAATGACAATACGAAATAGCTAATTGTATAGTAATAAATATACTGAAAAAACAAGAATTCCATTCATTGTCTTAAAATTCTAATAAACATACTTTTTGAAAAACTATTTCTGACTTCTATCTGTATTTATCATACTTCCAGTGAATTTCTCTTGTCGCCTACTTTGTCAAAATAGCTCATTTTTTCCCCTTTGTTTTTTTTTTATTTTGTTAGACCTCAATGGCATATTTGAAAGATTTTAAAGAAAAAGCATGAATGATTTTTTCAATTTTCTATCTTGTTTAAGTTATCATTAAAAGCAACTTCAAAACACATACTTTTTTGAAACTTTGTAATATCTTTAGTTCAAATATTTTCTCAAAATCTTTCATCATTAATAATAAAGGAAGTTTACTTGTTTTGTAATGCAAAATAGTTGACAAAATTTTGTTTTTTAATGTTTAGATCATTTTTATGTTCTTCATTATTCTATATTCATTATATTTGCTATTACCTCGAGACATTCTGCTTAAATAATGTATGTAATATTTTTGAAATGATTAATGGGATTATGCAAATATTTGGCAAGTTTATCAAGTTTGCTAAATCTTTCTGCTATGATTTTTTATACTAAGAGCCATTTTAAAAAATTGCCCTCCTTTGTTATAATATCATAATAATAAAGTTATAATTAGCGTCGTATCAATTTATAATTTTTCTTAACTTGATTCCTTTATATATACTTTATAATTACCTTATTTCATTACTTAAAAAAGATGTGCGGGGGTTTTGATAATGATATTTTATGATAGGCGATATTAAATGAATTAAATGAATCAATGCAGACAATTCCCAAAAGTTATGTAGACAGTTTGCATTAGTTAATATAGGCAGTTTGTAATAGCTAATGTAGACAGTTTGCATTAGTTAATATAGACAGTTTGTAATAGCTAATGTAGACAGTTTGCAATGTTTTTAGTTTTATACATATTTTTAATACAAATAACATCTATAAATTTTTTGTAAATAATTGTAAAAATTTAATATCAATATTTCATCTACGAATACTATGTTGTGCTTATTTGAAATATGTTTTTCTTTTTGCGTTAAGCAATTTTAAATCAATATAATTGTTTAAGTTTCCTACTTCAGAAGATTGCATATTTTTCAATTTAAGAATCAAATAGGTTTAATAAAGTTTCTTCTAAAGGCGAGTAGTTTCAATTTTAATGCAAAAACTGTATAAATCCAAAACGGTATTTTTTTTAATTTAATCATATTTATGAATTAATATGAATAAAATAGGAAAATGATGTGTGAAGTAATTATAAAGAAAATTGATGTGTGAAGTAATTATAAAGAAAATTGATGTGTGAAGTAATTATAAAAAGCAAAGAACATTTTTGGTAAATTATATTCAATTTATCGAATGAAAGATATTTTTAATTAAGAGTAAAATGGCTGGAATGTTTACTATGTGATAGAACAAATAACTTATTTATTAAAAGAAATTGAATACAATGCTGTAATACAGAAAATACAAGATTTATTGTTCTTTACTAATTCTTCCAATAAAAAGCATTTAATGAAATTATTTCACACCCGGCTATTTAAGTGCTCCATAAAGAACTTCTTTATGGGTTTGCTGATTATTTGGAAGATAAAAATGAAACAAAAGGTTATTTTATACTAAATTCAATTCTTTTTCCCCATGGATGAATTCAAAAAGTTTACTCGTTTAAGATGCGAGCATTGAATTCTTATCAAATTATATGATCTATATTGGGAGTGATATTTTATTTTTTTATGAGGTTTTATTAAAATTTATCCGACAAATACACGATTGCTTCTTTTTTCAATAATTAGATGGTGATACATCTGACAGAATATTCTGTTTTGTTATGTTTCTAATTTGGAAATATTTATTGCATTTGTGCTTTCTTTAAATTGTATTTTTAATCTATATTATTTATTAATGTTAAAACTATATATTGGTTTATCTGACGGATAGAATTTGATCATATTTATTTGGAAAAAACGTATGCGACTAAGGGAGTGTTAAATATATTTATCTCTCTATAAGATAAAAAATTATCTAGTATATAAAGCGAGAAATTTCTGTGGTTCTATTGCAATTCAGATATATTTTAAATCTATAAATTATTTTTTAAGTATTTATTAAATATTTTCTAGTTTTTTTTTGTTTATTTATGCGATTTTAATCCCTTTTTATTCGATTTCAGATCTAAAGAGGATTCGTTACTTCACCTTTATTAGTGTTACTACATTCAGTGAGGTTTGTATATCAGTTGCAGTTGAAATTGGTTGAATGGATTGAATAAACAAAGGGCACAATAAAATTTACAGAGCATAGTTTTTAACTTTAGAATTTAAGTAATTAAATAAGTGTAAATATTAAATATTAGAAGATGAATCATAATTTTACGTCATCTTATCTGGCTAAAGATCATCCAAAGAAAATATTTACTCGCCAACAAACAAGTTTGCATTTTCATTTAAAATCAAATAATTTGTCTTTGACATTAAATAGTGCTTATGGTATTATCAGCTTTATTATGTACTAGCCGCCTTTGGCGACCAGCCGGTTCGCCAGTATTACCGCTCGCTACAATTTTCAATTAATTATTTTAAGTAACTGGTCTCTTAAAGGATTCTCAAACAAAACATTTTTAATCTTCAAATTTTGATAGTCATCCAAACTTATACTGTTGTTTAGATCGTTTCGTTCAATTTACTATATATATTTTGCTAATTTGTTGCCATTTCCAGTAAAACTTCAACTTTAATTAAAAATGTAAATGACGAAATTGCAATTAATATTAAGATATTTTTTAATAAAACCAAGCGTTTTATTTTATTAATCATCTTTATTGTTATTTATTAATTATTAATATTATTGAATATGAATATTGCAAACAGAATCGCTCGGTATTTAAGTCTTATGTTAACTACAAAATATTTTTCATAATTTATGTAATATCTCAAACAATAATTCAACAAACATTTCTGAGATTCAGCATAAAATTCAGTTTTTAGTTTTGCTTTCAAAAGGATTGAAATGAAATCAATAATAATATTTTGTTCCTGCTTATAAATATATTAAAAAAATTATGAAGTCTAAATTTAATGCAGTAAGGTATCATATTCTGATAAATATTCTGAACACACTAAATTTTAAATAAATGAATGAATGTTTCTATTTTCCACGATCAACTAAGACTTATTTATAAAGTTTTAAATGTTAAAAATTTAGAAAAACTCACCATTTTCATAATCTTAGGCCAATTAATCTTGAGAAACCTGCGCGCTGATTGGCGTATTTTCTTTGAAGCGATCGATGGAAAATCTAAAATTATCCTTTTTTTTATTGAATAGTGATATTCAAATTTTCCTAAATCAGTCAGTTTAAGTGATTGGAAATTAACTCTCAAAATTCAGTGATTTAGTTGATTGGAAATTAAATCTATGACCATCATAAAATCTGTGCTTTCTCTTGTGGTGTATGCATTCTCCTTAATATCCGATCGAATAAATCATCACAGACAAAAGTACTACATAGAACAAACACATCAAAAGTAAACATAACATTTCAATAGTTGTCAAAAACAAAAGAGAGAAAAATGCAATTAATAAGCAGACGATATTTAGAAAATTACAGATATTTAGACTGGAAAATGAAATTATCTGAATTATTACCCGTAGACGATATTTACAAAAGTAAAAATATTCAAACCTGAAAAGGAAAATATATGAGTTATTCCATCAATAAATGCCATAAGTTTTTTTAGAAAAAATAATATTTCATATTTGTTTCATTTCCTACAAAGACGTGCCGAAAATTATATTTTTGCAGATTTCATTTCCAAAAAGATTTAATTTATTTTCAGTTAGAGCTTTAATCAATGTGATGGCAACACTTTGAAAAAAGCTATTTTTTTCCCATGAATGCGAAACGTGCTTAATCCTCATTTTTATTTTTGACGAAAAAAATTATTGAAAAACATAGTTAAAATATTTATTTAAAAATTCATTAAAAATAGAAATTTAATTTTAAGATTAAAACAGTAGTATCATTTAAAAGATAAATTTTTGATCTTTAACTTCATGTAAAAATCTTTTTTGTGCGGTAATATTTTCGGCAGTTATAGCAGAAACACGTCAAAATTTCGCTTAATTTTTAAATAAATAAAATTCTAGTTAAAAATTCGAAAAAATAACCCCCAGGTGCACATTCCCGGCCTCCAAGGTATACACGTGCCAAATTTGGTAGCTGTAGGTTGAATGGTCTGGCCTGTAGAGCGCCAACACTCACACACGCACACACATTGAGCTTTATTATAAGTATAGATATAGATAGATAGATATAGATTGAATTCGATAAAAGTTATATGTTAATATGAATATACGAAAAACAGGATATACTTATCTTTGATAATCGCATGGATGTTTTTCGAATAATTTACAAAGGATTTATTAGGATATTTTTAGCACCTGAAATAATTTAATTCAATTTTTGACATATTTTTAGATAGTATTGCTTTGAGTGTTGGGGAGTGTGTTCATGCATTTCAAATGAAACTTCTCTTAAATGAGATCATTCATTATAAAAATAATAATAAGATATTTTAATTTTCAACTCAAAAACCCTTGACTATACTTAATAAATATCTATATTTATTCGTGTTATATTATAGTGCTAAATATTCTTAATTTTCAAGGTATTTTATTAACTTATATTACTTGTAGTATTTAATTGGATATCAAAATAAAATGAATGAAAAATAATATTCTTTACGTTAGATATTCTGAAAAACCTTTAACTACCAACGATTGAAACATGTATTCCTTCAAATTTTTTTTGCAGTGTTGAATTTCTTTAGTAATAAAATTTAGTAAAAAATCGTGAAACCAGTTATTAAAGCCCTATTAAAACAATGGAAATTTTCAATCTTGTTTTTGGGAATAAGATGATGTTGTTTTATAATCAAAAGTATAAGCTATATAAGAAACTCGACGAAATATAGAACTTTCTTGCATAATTAAGTAAAAAGGTTTTAAACAAGACAAGTACTTCCATAAAAAGAATAGATAAGATTTTAATACTTATAAAATATTATCACATAAAAAGAATAAATATTACCCACATTCTTCGCCTTGTATCACTGGTAACTATAATCCGTCTTAATAGTGAGAGAAAATTTACAAGTCTTTAGGAATAGATTCATTTAAAGTTGATTCGCACAATTCCAGAATTTTCTAAACAAACCGAAATTTCGATAAGGAATAATGAGATTACTTTTACTAATAGTTATGATAAAGCACGTTGTTGGGAATTCCCCAAATCTTCCAAAACTAACAATGATAAGATTAAACATTATTTCCAGTTTTATATAACTTATGCTTGATTGTAACTTTTATAACAATACAACACCCAGAAACAGTTCCATAGATGAAACAAAATATACGGAACAATTAATCAGAAAAATAATTTTATGAGAACAAAACTACTTTCATGTTAATTTTTTTTAAATTCGTGATAATGTATTATGAAGATATATTTCTTTTTCATTGTAATTTAAATTAACTTCAAACTAATTTTTAAATAGCATTCATTACCAAATGAATTAGTTACCATCCATTTGTTAATCACAGCTATCCGATTGTATTTACATATATGTGGTTATTTTGAAAAAAAAAAGTAACTCAATCCTTTTAATCTTGAAAATATTTTGTATCATTTTAAATGTCAAATGTATAGATTCACAATGTTTAAGAGGCTATATATTGTTTCCATATTAACTATCATTTGTTGATTATATTAAAAAAAATACTCTAGCAATGAATCTTATTCACAGACAATCAATCTTATTTTTGAAAAATACCATACCATAATAAGGACATAATATTAGAATCTGCAAAAGATACGCGAACTACTTTTTTTTATTTTTCCATGAGTAACTTTTTTTTATCAGGTGAATATTTTACTTTTTGATTTAAAAAATGCATGAAAAAATTTTGTCTTAATTATATTAGATGATATTTTGCACAGGATATAGTTCATTTATTATTTTTGCACAGAATATACAATCTGCGCATCTGTATAAATCTGAAACAATGTTTAAATGTCAAATGTACAATTTCAAAATGTTTAAGAGGCTACATATTGATTCCAGATTCACTATCATTTATTAATTATATATTTTTTTTAAAAATGCACTAGCAATGAATCTTATTCACTGACAATCAATCTCAAAATATTTTTTTTAAAAAAATACCACAACATAATAATAACATAATATTGGAATATGTGGAAGGTACACGAAGTACTTTTTTTTTATTTTTTCATGAATAACTTTTTTTGATGTGAATATTTCACTTCATCAGTTTTTGCTTTTTAAAAAAATGATTGAATAAAACTTTGTTTTAATTATATTAATGAATTAATAGTTTGTGAATAGGACGATTTTTTGCACAGAATATAGTCTATTTATTACTTTTATAGTTAATTTATTATTTTTTATAGTTTATTATTTTTGCACAGAATATGCAATCTGAACAATGCAAACAAACTGTATATATCTGAAAGATAATATTTAAATGTCAAATGAACAGTTTCAAAATGTTTAAGAGGATATATATTAATTCCAGTTTCACTATCATTTGTTAACTATATTTTATTTCTACAAAAATGCACTAGCAATAAATCTTATTCACAGACAATCTTAAAGTATTTATTAAATACCATAACATAATAAGAACATAATATTAGAATCTGTGTAAGATACAAAAACTACTTTTTTTTTATTTTTCCAAGACTGAATTTTTTTAGAAGCGAATATTTCACTTCATCAATTCTTGTTTTTAAAAAAAAATACACGAAAAAAACTTTATTCTTAAATCAAATTGCCCCAAGGATTTATCAGGAAAATAAAAAGAGTCATAAAAACCGCCTTCATCTACAATTTAAAGGTTCTTGGACAATTACAAGAGTTATTTCCACGTCAGTAAGATTAATTAATATACATGCGAGATAACATTAATTAATATGTAAGAAATAGTTTTAATCTGAACATCATTAATTAAAATTCTTCTCGGGGAAAAAAAACTTCACTTAAGTGCCCTGAAACTTTTATTCAGTATAAAATCTTTTGGACCGTCACATTTATTTCTGACTCCGCGTATTAAGATAAAAATTAATTATACTTGTTGAACTGTTTTGCTCACAGCAAACGCATATTCTGTACTTCAATTTAAAGCTAGATTGTAGGGAAAAAATTGTTGTACTAGATCCTCATTTTGAAGTAAGCAATTGATAGACTCTTATTTGTTTAGTAAAAAGCGATGCGGGCTAAAAAATAACTCTCATTTAATGTTATATACCCAAGGGAAACTTTAAGCAATGATTTTCTTTAACTATTAAATTCTGAAAATAAATGATTGAAATAAAATAATGATATCGGCTTTTTTTAATCATTAAAGATTAATCTCTTAAAACATTTTTTGAAAACAAATAGAATGGAGATAAAATATAGTCTCATCTTCTTGTTTCCCCTTAATTAATTAATCGTTTTTGAATATTATTATTCCATGTCTTTTTATACACTTTCCTAAATAAATTATTTTATATTAATTATTAAAAATTATGAAAATTCCAGGAATAAGTGAGTTTTTCTTCCTTTCTCGGTCTTAAAATAAATACGAGACTAGTGAGCAAATCCAAAAAAAGTGATGGTTTGCAAAAGAATGTTAACTAATGAAATCAATGCAACAACAAATAACAACTACAAGTAAAGAGATATCATACTGATGGTCCTTTCATTAATAATTTAACGACATTGCTCTTAAGCATAATGAAATCAAGTAACTCTCACATAATCCTCTCTATTTATCAAGGATTTATCTTATAAACTTCTTAAATGATGTGAAAAACTAAGTAAATCTCATTATTACTACATAAAATGTAACAATCATTCCTAATGGTGAATAATAGAAATTTCTTAAATAATGAGAAAAACTAAGTGAATCTCATTGCTACTACTCAAAGTGAAATAATCATTTCTTTCGGTATATAAAAAAAATTTCTTAAATGATGTGAAAAATCAAGTGAACAAACATTGTTACTACTCACAGTGCAACAATCATTCCTAACAGGTATGTAAAAAAATTTCCTAAATTATGAGAAAAACTAAATGTATCTTAATTATCTCTACTAAAAGTGTAACAATCATTCCTAACAGTATATAATAGAACCTTTCTAAATGTTGAAAAAAATCAAATGAATTTCACTGTTCTAACCCTCAGTGCAGAAATCAGTCCTAACGAGTATATATATTCCGATTGAAATCTATGCTGTTGACAGTTAAACAATCACTGTAATCAGCGGTGTTTATATGGAATATAACTTATAAAAATGATGAGATTCATTATTATTATGCACGGTATTGCAATCATTCCTAACAAGTATATAATATTTCTTAAATTATGAAGAAAACAGTGAAACTTCATGGCTGTTGCTCACAGACGATTTCAACAAAAATTGTAATCTATACTTATAATAAAGCTCAATGTGTGTGTGCGTGTGTGTGTGTGTTGGCGCTCTACAGGCCAGACCATTCAACCTACAGCTACCAAATTTGGCACGTGTATACCTTAGAGGCCAGAAATGTGCACTTGGGGGTTATTTTTTCAAATTTTTAATTAGAATTTTATTTATTTAAAAATTAAGCGAAATTTTGACGTGTCTCTGCTATAACTTCCGAAAATATTACCGCACAAAAAAGATTTTTATATGAAGTTAAAAATCAAAATTTTATCTTTTAAATGATACTAATGTTTTAAACTTAAAATTAAATTTATAGTTTTAATGAATTTTTAAATAAATATTTTAGCTATATTTTTCAACAATTTTTTTCGTACAAAATAAAAATAAAATTTAAGCTGCACGAGCACGTTTCGCATTCATGGGAAAAAATTAACTTTTTTCAAAGTGTTGCCATCACATTGATTAAAGCTCCAATTAAAAATAAATTAAATCTTTTTGGAAATGAAATCTTCAAAAATATAATTTTTGGCACGTGTCTGTAGGAAATGAAACAAATATGAAATATTATTATTTCTAAAAAATAAATTCAAGAAAAATTATTTTATGATCTTTTACACCCTCTATATTATTAATCGAATAAATCAGTTTTATTTTAAGGCAAGTTTTGTTTAATATGAACAGGATATACATTCAAATCAGGGCCATACAGCTAATTTGTAAACTTTTAGTAAGACACACATCTGCTAAAATGGTCTAAATGGAGAATGATTATATTTTATGTAACTTGATTCAATAAATGCTCTAATAAATAACGAATTTTTGATTTTACATAAAGCTTCTGCTGTGGAAATCACGATTAACAAAATGTTCTTGAAACACTAATATTTTAAATAAAAAGAGTTAATTTCCAATCAACTATATCAATCACTTAAACTGATTGATTTATGAAAATTTGAATATCACTATTCAATAAAAAAAGGATAATTTTAGATTTTCCATCGATAGTATCAAATAAAATCAGCACGCCGGTTTCTCAAGATTAATAGGATTAAGATTATGAAAATGTTGAGTTTTTCTAAATTTTTAACATTCAAAATTTCATAAATAAGTCTTAGTTGATTGTGGAAAATAGAAATATTCATTCATTTATTTAAAATTTGGTGTGTCCAGAATATTTCTCAGAATAGGATACCTTACTGCATTAAATTTAGACTTCATAATTTTTGAAATATGTTTATAGGCCGGAACAAAATATTATTGATTTCTTTTCAATCCTTTTGAAAGCAAAACTAAAAACTGAATTTTATGCTGAATCTGAGAAATTTTTGTTGAATTATTCCTTGAAATATTACATAAATTATGACAAATATTTTGTAGTTCAAATAAGACTTAAATACCGAGGAATACTGTTTGCAATACTCATATTCAATAATGATAATAATAAATAAATAACAATAAAGATGATAAATAAAATAAAACGCTTTGTTTTATTAAAAAATATCTTTATGTTAATTGAAATTTCATCACTTCCACTTTAAATTAAAGTTGAAGTTTTACCGGAAATGACAACAAACTAGCAAAATATATATAGTAATTTGAACGAAACTATCTAAACAACAGTATAAGTTTGGTATGACTATCAAAATTTGATGATTAAAAATGTTTTGTTTGAGAATCTATTAAGAGACCAGTTACTTAAAATATTTAATTGAAAATTGTAGCGAGCGATAATACTGGCGAACCGGCTGGTCGCCAAAGGCGGCTAGTAATCTATATTTATAAAGGATATCTTAAAAATTTGATATATGATGAGAAACACCGAGTGAATCTCATTGTTGCTACTCACGGTATAACAATCACTCCTAATGACCATATAATATTTCCTCAATTTTCCTAAAAATCTTATATATTTCCTAACAATGTGATAACCCGAGTGTATGTCATCGCTGCAACTTACGATGTAACAATCATTTTTATAGGCTCGTCTTAGGAGTTCCCTAAATGATTACAACATTCCCAACCTCAAATTTATACCTTAAAATATATTAAACTACTAGTAAAAAGTAATTGAATTTCATATTTGTTACTAATGAATGGAAAAATTTGTGTTCATTAAATTATTTTTACTCTCGAGAATATGTTCATTAAGAGAGATGGGATTATAAACTTATAATTAAATCGATATGCAGTTAAAAAATTAGCAACATATTTCGTTCTGCAAACAAACTAATCGTTGGAGGTTTCGGACATAATACTCCCTAAAACAGCGATTCTCAACCTGTGGGGGCGCCCCTCTAGGAGGGCGCGAGCACGCTAGAGGGGGGGGGGCACAAGTATATCCAAGAGAAAATATTATTTTAAAAAACTGATTAACGGACTGAAAGGAAAGCACACATGCACATAGAAAACAAAATACATTTCGACATTCTTAATAACTTATTAAAGTAAAACAATTTACTAAATCAAAACTTACTTAATCAAAACATACTAAATTGAAAACAAATTTGAAAATTATTAGTGACATGCAGAGCAAAGTTTTTCGAAGGAAGGCTTAATATTAGAAATAGCCATTCTCAGTTCAGTTTCTATATTTGGACTTCAAAAGAAGCTAGAGCAGAAAATCCAGTTTCACAAAGGTAGGATGCTGAATGGTAATAGAATGTGAAATGTCCTTGTTTTTAGTGCAGAAAAATCATCCTTACTCCTACCCAAAATTCAAATAGTGACTTATTACTAAACTGTCTTTTGGTTTCGCCACTTATCGTGAAGTCTATGAATTTTTCTTTCTCATGAATTGAGAGTCCTTCGGGAGTCTTATGAAATGGATCTCTAATCCACTCGTAACTCGCTATCATTTTGTCGTGAGCATGAAAATGCTTTTTAAAATTCTGTGCCAACATGGCTAAATGATTTTCAATGGTTACAAAAACAACTTTTACATGTTCTTCTTCAGCCTTATAAGTTTTAGTACAATCATCCACATTTACAAACATTGTTAGGTTTTTTTGCTTTAAATTTCTGCTCCACAATTCCAATTTTCTACAAAAAGCATTAACTTCATCACTCGTATCCAACATATGTGTATTTGCTCCTTGGAGTTGATGATTCAAGTTATTTAATTTCTCGAATATGTCGACCAAGACCATCCTGAGGGCTTTACCTTTTAATGACATAATTTGCCTTGCTTACACATTCTAAATTCGAGTATTTCAAGATATAATTTTTTACATAGCTTTTAAGTTTAATTAATTGTTTTTTAAAAATTAGAACGTTGCTTTTTGAAATTTTTATTCTTAACAATATATCTCGTAATTCTTCGTTTAATTAAAGAAATATTTAACTGCTGAATTGCTTAAAATTTAAATTATATTTTATTGCAGTTTTAATCTTAATCCTAAAAAAATTGGATTTAATGTTTATTATTTTAATCCTGACTAATTCATTATAGTTTTAGTTTTCAATAAATTAGTTAATAATGATTTTACAAATTTTTGAAAGATTGCGATTCGAAGGAATTGCTTTTCTTTTTTCAAGCTTGAGAATGAAACTTCAAAATTTGATGCCTAATGTAGCAACCCTAAAATTGTGCTTTGTTGCCACAAATAGAGAAGAAATAATTTTTATTTTTGTCTTTTTCTTAATTTAAAGTGACTGAGTCCGTATTTACAATTAGTTGCTCAACAATAATTTACTTTTCCATTTTTCCATAGTTTCTGTGCATCAATAACGCTGAAATAAAATAGTGATTTCTAATGAAAATAGTTTTTATAACAAACAGAAATATTTTTTTGTCTCTCATATAAATATATTTTCTATATCGATTTTTATTAAAAATATAAAAATTGCTCTTGAGATAAGACAATCTGACATGACTTTTGTTTTTTTATTAAACAATTTAATTTCTATTTTTATTAAAGGCATTTCCTTTGAATAACTAATAAAAATAAATGCTAATCCGTAGTAACGCTAAACAGATAATAGTTAAAATGGTAATGAATTTTTTCAATAAAAATAGAATTTTATGAAATCTATTTAACCAAAATTCTTTAAGAAAATTTACAGTAAACTTTTCATTAGAGCACCCGAGTCCCAACTGTACATGTAGGAATAAAACAACATAGTCCAAAATAAGTATTTTTGAAACTACTGACTATAAATATATTATGAAAGTGACTTGTTTTATATTCATGGAATAAAATGCAAGAATCTAGCAATTTCACAGTGGTGATATCTATCTGGAAAGTATTTAAATTTTAATAATAAATCATGCCAAAATCGGCTTAGAGAAAATTCCATTACCTTTTGAATCCTCATACAAATTGAAGCTTATTATTATATTTTTTTTTTGGTAAATTGAAATTTGAATTCTATTCAATTGTAATCCTTCTTTACGGATTTATTTGTCAATAAATGTTATCTGGTTTATATTTTTTATAAAAATTCTAAACAAATAAATTATTTATGATAAAATGCTATTTCATTCCTAGGTTTGATTGTAACTTTTCATTTAACATGCCATCTTGAATCCGTGGCAGAAAAAAACTAATGCACTTTTTGGGTACATAGCTCTAAAATGAATATATTATACTAATTCTTCTGGATTTCAAAAGTTCCGATATAACAAAGAATTGAAAATAAATTTATTCCAGTTAATAGTTTTTCCTTGTTTTATAACCTTATGAGTGCTTTAAAAGATAGAAAGCAACTCCTCGAAAAGACTTTGATATTCGAACGGCTGGGCGTTCTAAGAAGCATTTCGAACAAACGAAGTATTTTCTCCAGACATTGAGAGAGCATCATCTTCACCGTTAAGTGTACTTAAGAAAGAGATTTAAACTTCCGGCGGATGCTTCTGTATCACGTGACTTTGCGGAGCCTCGACCATGGAATATTAACGACCCATGGCTGAACTTACCGAGGCTTGCCTCCATCGGATACAAATGTGTGTCTTAATAGCCGCGATGGAATCCAGAATGAGAAATAATTCTCAACCGAAACGCTTCTTCTACTTGCAGGAGGCGTTTAGAAGGAGGAATTTTTAAAGCGAATGGATTTTTCAATATATATATATATATATATATCTTTCATTCTATAAATGAAAGTATGTGCAAAATGTGTGCTTAGAAATAGATACATTAATTCAATTTATTAGTTATGAAATAGGTTTGGAATGAATAATTCACTGAAATTGCGATCATACTGAAACATAATTCAATTTCTTTGCTAAATATAAATGTTTCTGATTTATTTAGTCTGCATTTTGCACATGATGAACTTCGTTCCCTTTATTTTCAGCTAGACCAAGTCATTTATCGTTTTATACAAAAATAAAGTTTTTACTGGCAAAAGGACTCGAGGGTTTTGTTATCGGTATAGGTTTGAAAGTCAAATCCACCAAATATCGGTATGGTGTGGAAGATTGCTACCTCAGATTTCATCCAACAACGCTATGAAATAAGAGCTTCATACCAAAACGGATCTTGTGTTGCTTATAAATAAAATATGTTATAAAAAGTTCCTCATTTGTTTTGAAACAACAACAAGATTACTTTACAACTTACATTTATTTTAACGAAACAATTCTTCATTTTAAAAAGTATCAAAAGACGAGGTTTATTTTATCGAAACAATTCTTTATTTTGAAATGTGTCAAACGATCACGTCTGAGCCGGCATCCCGCTTGCCGAAATACCAGACAAGCGAAAGGAAGGTTAGTAGTGGCGTTTTAACATGGGTTTGCCCTTTTTTACGCGACGCTCATTCGGTAGAACCCGAGTTTTGAACTTGCAATGATATGGACGTAACTTTACCATTAAACCGCAATGATGTCCGATTTTGTTAAATAAGAATTATAAGCATTATGAGCAAATCAGCCTAAGATGCAATGAATATTCAATTCAATTTTTGCAATGAATATTTAAAACTTGAAGCCTTTTAATGGAACTTTATGAAAAATACCGTGCTATTGATTAATGAAGTTATATTAGTAACCAAACGGGAACTTCTCTATGGATGTCTGCGTTCACATTATATATTAGGAACAATGGTCAATAAGTAAAACAAGATAAATTTGTATTGTCTGAAAAATGGAATGTGATCAGAAATGTGGAGAATATAAAAGAATATAATTGAAACTGCAAGGAATTCACACTTTGTGCCTATAACAAATTTATAATTTTCATATAAATGGTTTTATTTATTAATTATAGATATTATCTAAATTGATTTAGATATTATCTAATTGATCTAGATTTCTACAATTTTCGAAACAATAGAACTAGGCTTTCTGCAGTAGGTTTTTTGCATCGCATTTTATTATATTTAATCCGTTTATTATATTTAATCCATTAATATTATTTTTAATCCGTTGATTCATTATATATACGTCATCAAATTTACTTTTGATTTCTTCTTTTCACTCACATTACATTTATAAATTATACTTTTTTATTTTTATGAAAAATTATCTTAAAGATTAACAATGTTCAAGGGCTTTAAAAAGAAAAGAATTTAGGAATCAAAACATTTTATGATCGTGTAGAAATTTTATCTGATATTTTACAATATCGAAATTCTGCCTGGGGAGTCAGGGGAACTTTCTTTCGTTTCTACTTCTTCACTGGGGCGTCTACCCTCATTATTTTGCAACTAAATACAAGAAAATTTCTGAATTTTATGAGAGCTTTAGGGCAGGGCTAATATAAAATTAAAATAAAGGTGTAAAAAAATTAAAAAAAAATTATTTAATTCTTGCAAGCCTAATACAAAATATATAATTATATTTCATAAGATTTCAAAAATCTGTTTTTATGATTTTAAAGTATTTGATCATGATATAAAGTTATTTTTTCCAAAAAAAAAATGAAAAAAAGTAAAGGAGGAGTGCGTGCTGTTTTATCAACGAAAAACATAAATCATGGCGATAACAATTAAGAAATTGCGAAACAGATAGCGATAAACATATTATTCCTAATATTGCTGAAATCTTATAATTATTAGTAAATATACGTAACTTTTAATGACGGCTGTCTTTCAATAATATAATTACTAAATCTTTTTAAGGACGATTTTCGCAAAAAATGACATTTTTAAAAAATCCTTTTATTGGATAGACCAGTTTTTGAGCTATCCAAAACAGGCTTACTTTTATCTCTACGTTAATTAGAAATCAAGATAATATTTTCGTAATAATCGGTAAACCGGAAGTGGACATTTAAATAACCGGTAGTACCGATTTAAAGGGCCAAAAGCATGTTAAAAATTTCTATAAACACAAATTTAATTTTAAATACGGAACAGTTTTTGCACTGCAAAATGAAAAATGCCAATGAGAGTTTTAACGGTGTTTTGTGGAAATTTGTACCTAAAGATGTCTTTATTGAGCTCTGAACCTTAAAATTAGGGACATTTATGCCTGTAATATAGTTTAACGACGGTTTTATAAGATTACTGAATGTTCTTAAGGTTATTGGAGTGTATAATAGTGCAAATGCAGTTAGAGCATTTGCGGAGCTCGAGAAAAACAGAATATACGAATCTAGCCGGAATTCACTTCCAAACACAAAAATTGCCAGAAAAAAAATCATTAAAAAATGAAAATTATTAAATATTGGGTAGAAATAAGGTATAACCTATATATGTCGTGAATTTTAAGTATGTACACATATAATTTATTATTAAAATATGTTAGTGAATACTTTAAATGCAGTTTTCTCAAAATCAATTTTTTTTCTTATTTTTTGGTCATTTCAAATCAAATATCTCAAAATATAATTACCATATTACTATAAATACTTTGTGGACTTTGTCTTTATACTATTTTCTAGGGAATGAACTAAAAGAATTTAGATTGAGGAATTACTTTTTAATTTACAACCTATTGTTTGAACAATAACGTCATAAATTTACTAAAAATTTCATAATAAATTCTTCGACTGGTTCTAAAATTTGTATTTATTATTATAGCCAAACGATTGTAGTTCATTACTTATAAAACACTATGTAGTTTATATTGGTATAAGTTTAGTTCGGATGAGAGAAATAGTTTTTGGTGTAGCCAATTTGAAGTTTTTAAAGAATTTGCTTAAATTTATGCTATTAAATGCCAATTTTCAAAATGTTTATTTCAAATATTTATATCCTATTACTAATTTTTAATAGTCTTATACCCAGAAATATCGTTTAAAGCATGTCTACACCATGTTTTTCTAAAAAAAGTGCTCCGAACGTGTTCGGATACCTTAATACAAAATTTATTTCAAATTCTTCTCGGGTTCAAGACAATGTTGTTCGCTTATTTGTGATACCTTAAAAGCGAACACATTTTCTTTCTAGGATATCTCAGTAAGTGTGATTTTGTTGAATAAATTTTTGAAATATTTTTCTCCAGAAAACTGTCAAATGTCAAGTTTATTCAATAAGAACGTCCATATCCTGAGGACCCTTTTCTTCTTCATATAAAGAATTTAATTTTATCACATTATTTATTAGTGCAATTTGAAAGCATTTCAAATATTCTCTTTTAAAGATGAACACGTTGTGCATTTATTTAGTTAAGATAAGATATTGGTTAGTTAAATATTTATTAGTACATTTTCATTGAACAATCTTAAAATAATAATGGCTTATAAATTAAAATAATAAATTATTTAAAGTCACAAAAAAGCAACAAAAATTAAGAAATTGCATCAAAATTTTAGAAAAATTCTAAAGTTTATAAAATGGAATCGCTTTTTAACTTATTATATATTTCTAAAAAAGTAATGCAGGTGACAAAAATTAATTAATATTGCAAAACATAAATCTCTTCAATCTATAAAATTGCTATTCCTTAAAAAAAATTAAGAATACAAATATAATTGAACATTGGTTTCAAATCTAAAGCGAACACAATAAATAATCGATTTATCCAAAGAACAAAATTAATAAAATCTGGGTCTGAAACTGTATAAAAGGAAAGAAAAAATAATTTTTGAACTGAAACAGCAGCAAATGCTTTTTTTTTAAAAAAAATATTTACAAATTTCAACTACTTTGTAGGCTGATAATTGTTTAAAAAAAGTTATGTAGATTAGAAAGGGACTATGGTAAGTAATTTTAAAAACTGAAAACTATGCAACACTTCGAATGAAACAAAAATATTCTGAAATAATTTATACAATTAAGATATAGCATGTTTAAAACAAAAAAAAACAATAAAATATTTAAAACAACATCACCAATACAGATTGTGAATGACTTAAAAAATTTATAAAATAAATTTACTTGTGCAAAAAGAGGCAGACATAATTTGGAAATAAAAGGAATTTTTAGTTTTAATTTCGAATAAACGAAATTAAATTCAACTGAAATCATAAACAACATTTTATAAAGGATATCATTACAAAATTGAAGGGACCATAGAATAATTTAAGTAAAAAATCCAAATACACTATAATTTAATCAATTGCAAAACTATCCAAATTTTATTATAATTCAAAATAGTGTCCTAACAGAAAATTATTTATTTTGCTTCGAGGAAGTTCTCAAATTCAATTCTATCGTAATCTGTAATTTTTTCTTTTAACTTTTGAGTCGTAGTGAAAAAACTACTGAGCTCTATTAAAGGTTTTTGAAAAAAAAAATCCATTCAAATTATTGTTACCCTTTTCTACGACACATGACTACATGACTTTCAAAATTCATATTCATGTTTTTAACAGACATTTTTCCAAGGTAATAAATTCTAACGTAGAACAAAATTTATGCAGATTCTTAATTTAATGCTTATTACATTACAATATAACTGTTTTCATGACAGCATATGTAGAGTGTAATAACACGCCGATTGTAGTAGTAAGAAAATTATTTTCCTGAAATTTCTATTATAATCATTAAATAATATGCTATGAAAAAGTGGGTAATAAAATATAAATACTATTCATAAAGTTAAATTTGTTAATTTTTTAGTTTTATTTAACTAGTTTTATTTCTAGTTAACTAGTTTTATTTCATCAACGGAAAAGCTGATATCGTTTCTGGAATCAACAATATTTGAAATTAAATTTTTAATTGTGAGAAGGTGAAAAGTTTCACTAGAAAACTTCAGTCTTAAGATTTTAAAAGTCTTTTACAAACACTAATTTTATCACGTGGTGTAAGACTTGTTAAGTTTATTACTAAATAATCCACAAATTTCATTAAAAAAATCTGTGAAAATCTTTAATATTTAAAGATAGCGTCATAGCTCACTATGACCTTTCTTTTTTTAAAAAACATTTTCCCAGTATCCCCTGAATAACATCAGTCAAATGTACATTAAAAAATTACGGAAATTACGCTTATTGCGCAATTAAAATGAAACCTCTTTATATAAAAACAGCAATTTAAGCCAAAAATAAAATGAAATCATCTTTAGTATATATAAATATATTTACGACTGCAATATTTCTTTTGTAATTGAAAATAGAGGACAGGAAATAAGTTACATATTTTGCAACATTTGAGTTTTTGTATATTGAGGTTTTTCAAAACTTTTATTAACTATGATGTGTATATTTTTTAGATTATTGTGATACATCAAAACACTCAGTAGACATTATCCCTTAGAGAATTTTTTTTTAATATTTCTAAAACTAATCAATTCGAAGTACAAATAATAAGTTAAAATATATTATCACAAGTTTCAATTTTATATTAGTAAGTCAACATCAAATTCCATGAATTTAAAAGTACAAAAAAGAACATTTCTGATTAATCTTTGAAGTTTACTTATATTATTTTAAAACTATTTAAATGGATAAAAATTGGATGAATAAAAATAAAAAAATTTAATAATTGGTGATATAAATGTAATGTCTTCACTTCCACTTCAGCAGTATATTGAGAACATCTCAATATAAACAGACTAGCAATGAAACATTTATTTAATCTAATTCTTTTTCAACTACTTTTATGCATTTACAAGGGTAACGTTTACAAAGGCATACGAGTATATCCTTAATCAATATATTTCTTATATAAATACTAAATAATTAAAACTACTGACAAACTTTGCAATCGGTATACTGCGTCGCAAATCTTTTTATATATATAAAATTGAGGAAGTCATTTTATAAATATTTGAGGTAAATTCATGACCTTTAAGTTTAAATTACTTTATAACTCATATCAGATGAAACGTAAACGACTAGACCCACAAAAATTAATATAATAACATTTTAGAGAAAGGTTAAATAAGAAATAAACTTCTTAGCAAATATTTATAGTCATCCACTCTGTCTTTTCATGGAATATATTTTGACATAGAAAGCATCAGTGCCCAATTTTCCAAATCTTAATAGTTTTCCTAATTAATTATGAACTCAGAATAATTGGATATTCACTCATAGTTTTCCGCATCGAACAAGTTCCGTATTAAAAAATTAAGTTAAAGCAATTGAATAGAAGTCAATTCAGTTAATGTTAATTTAAATATGTTCACAGTTATTTCTATTATATTCTTAAAATTGCATTCAAATGCATAGCTTAATAAATAAATAAATTTCTCAAGTTGTAAGCAATAAAATATCTTTCTTATATAAATAGCCACCTCTTACAACTGTTTCAGTGCGACTAGTAATCCAATCTTTATTTTCACCAGACGATATATATAGTATTTCCTTTACCTTTACTTTTATTCATATTTTTAAAAAATACAAACTAGGTATCCGCATGTCTTTTCTACCGAGTAACAATGCTCTACCCTGTTTTACATTTTATCAATGTATAATCAGAATTTTTTGTTTAACAAATCTTAAAATGAAACACCGAAGTACGAAATTAACTCAAAGAAGTTTCGATCTTATACCACACAATAGTAACAGTATAAAGTTGGTAAACCATTAAATTTATAAAATTTTTAAAAATTAAAATTACTTGGCAATAAATATATGTCCATAATTTAATGTTTTATACATATTCTGATACATGAATCATTAAACTTAGTACATCAGTGCTTCATTAGTATTTCAGTGCTTAAAACATTAAAAATTGTTGAGCGTAATAAGAGAAGAAATGATTAATGTACTTCTAAGAGAGTATTAAAAAGACATTAATCATTTTTCAGTTAAACTGAGGTAAGTCAGTTTTAAAAATGTCACCTACTTATTAATGTTCCCCGTTGAAGAATAATTACTCATTATATAAACCATAACTACAGAAATGAATTTTAAGTTTTGATTAAATTTTTAAAAAGGTTTCTGAAACCAAATTTTAAAAAAATATGCATTTTTTAAATGAAATTAAGATAAAAATGGCCATATTTATTACAAATTCCGATTGATAGGTTTAGGTATGTGCAGCTTTAAAATTATTTTTAAAAAGCTATTATATAAATATTTACTTTTAAAAAATGAACATAGGAGCAATTTTAAAAAAAAAATTATTAGAATTAGAATTTTTTTGAACATCGTTGTAATGATATTAATGTTTTTGCTGCATATATTTTTTTCTATTTTTTATTAGTTTTTTTTTTTAAATAACTACATTTTTCCATAATATTTTTCTTTTCTGGAATGAAATTTAAATAATTTTCAACCTTGTTATTTTTATTTTATCCTAATTTTTTTAAAGTGAAACATATGTGAAAATTCAGCTTTATTTATTTTTTTTCCGGCTGAAAATCTTTCATTGTAAGGCGCGATTTTAATGTTTTTTAAAACGTTTATTTGTATTCACAATTTATTTTCAATCTCTGGATTATTTTTAATGATATTAATGTTTTTCCTTTTATTTTTATTTTATTTTAATCAGTTTTCAAAGAAAACTACATTTTACAACATATATTTTTCATTTTGAAATGAAATTTAAATATTTTTCATTCTTGCTATTTTTATTTTAGCCTGACTTTTTCCAGTGATTTATATATGAAGATTTCGCTTATTTTTTAATGTTTAATAAGTTTCAGTGTAAGGCGTGGTTTCAATAAAAAAAATTTATTTATTTGTATTTACAATTTAGGTTTCATTTATAACCAAGATATAGAAAAAGGTTTGTAAATATGTACATTTGCACTGCAGCTCCTTCCTGTGATATAAATGACTATATAATTATATAAATAAAAAATTAGGAAAAGTATAGCATAATTAATAGAATGGTGAAAGGCGTTTAACAGCATAAAAGCTATATGTCTATCAAAATTATATTTTGCTGAAAAATACATTAAAACCAATTTACAAAAAAATATTCAATTAAGTTTCTTTTGACGCTCAACACTTCCAGCGAGCCAAATTTTTGCCAAAGGTAACTATTCAGACGTATGCAACAGTGAAATCAAAGAAAACATTATATCATTTGATAGGAAGGCACAACAAATATCTGTAATATCTGTAAATATCTGTATACTATAAAGCTTTCATTAATTTATGAATTAAATGACTGAATTACAATATAAGTAACTTTGAAATAGTTTGATATTTCTTAACATTCTAAACCATTTGAACACTTATATGCCAAAAATAACTAAACTAATAAAAATTGAAAAAAATTGGATGTTGCAAATTTGAAAAAAATAAAACATTAATTTGTATTTTTGGTGTAATTATCAATAATTAAATAATTCAAAATATTTCCAAAAAAATTACTTTAGTTTCTTTTGAAAATGTAATTATAGAATGAACTCCTTGCTTGAACAACTTTTAACGTGCAATCATTAATAGGAAACTAAATTAAAAGTTCGGAGAACAAAAATTCAAGAGCAAAACCATTTAACGATCTCGGTGACCTTTCTGATATCAATAAAAGCAAAATGCAAAATGCTCAAAATACGAACCAAATATATTGTTGAAACAAATATATAACATATGCTCTTTATAAAAAAATTATTCAAAAAACTACAAACATAGTTAGTTTTGAAAATTCAAATGTAATATTAATGATTAAAAAATTACATTTTAAGTGCTTTTAGCAAATTAAATAAATTAAAACTAAGATTTATAACAATAATTCAAGATTCTTCTTGTAATGATGGAATTATTAATCATTTTCCATTCGCCTCTAATTACTAGCGTTTTGAAATATTTATACATTTGTGCATTCTCGATGAAATCACTCTATTTGAATGACATATTTATGAACTACATGAGTGATTTCTATACTGGTAAGGAATTTCAAACAAAATTTTAGGGTGTTCATAATATTTATAATAATAAGTTATAAATAAAGTATGAATAATTAAGATAAAAAAGGTTTACATTTTATTATTATTCAAAATGCATCCTTAAAATGTAATTAAGTGTACCTAAGCGTACTTAACTAATTTCATATGCGTAAACGATTTTTCACTCATAATTTGTTGTACTGGACTCTTTCAATTTTGAGCAACTATATACTCCATGACAATACAGTATTTTAATATTTTCTAAGCTTATTTTCCGTCTATTGATTAATATAAATTAAATTTTGCTGCAAATTTAATTAATTACAAAACAGATGTGTCAGTTAGTCTTAAAAGTGAGAAAAAATTAACAGAATATTTAGAGAAATGAATATTGAAGAATAATAATAACTTTATCTAAAAAATAATAAATAAAAGAAAAATTTTAGAACTAGTTTTATTGATAAACTGAAATGAAAAATAAGTGGAAGTTTCTTTAAATTCTCTCTCATGCTATTCAATAAAAGCTTCATCGTATTCCCCTAGAATAAAATTACGGACCTTAGGTAAGGCCGCACATTGTGTAGCAAACAATATTTATAAAATGTAGATATTAAGCAGAAATATAGAATTTTTCATGAATATATCAAGCGAATATATATTTTAGAATCCTTTTTTTTTTGGAATGATTCAATCCAAGACCTGATACGGAACTACAGTTTAATTACAAAACAAATTATGGATTTCATTGCATTTATGAGTTATTGTGTTTACAGACATTCGAAAGTACAGGCTGATAAACGGTACATCCAACGGTTTGAAAGATTTGGGACATAATTTGAAAAGAATCTATATACATAAATACTAAATCCATTTGCGACATTTTCTATACGAAGCTCTTTGCGTTTAGAAATGATAGATTTCTCTTGTAATAGAACAGAAAGACAAACATTCTGATGATGAATTTCATCCAAAATTGGATAGAATTACATAAATCTAGTCTGTACTCCATATATTCATTGTGTTTATGAGTTATTGCGTATGCGTGTATACGAAAGTGCAGGCCAACAGAAAGTCAATTTTTTAACAGATTTATTTCAAAGTTTAAAAAAAGTCTGTATTTTTTATGTTAAACATGCGTACGAAATTCTATCTCCCTAGATCATTGCGTTTTATAATTAACTATACAATTGAAATAGAGTACAAGTGAACTCATTTAAGTCAAGTGTTTCAAGATCATGTTTCGGTATTGTTTCGTAATTATGCTGAGATCGCAGCATTCTAATAGGCGTGGAACTGAAGAATTCCAGGTTTGAGATCCAATTCAAATGATAAAATATCATGCATGAGGGTGGGGCGCAGAAGTTTTTTTAAAGGGGTACCAGTACAAGCATTCTTATCATTATCTGTCCACATTTCAAAATAACGAATTACATTCCAAAATACCTCAGCTGTTACTTTAAAATGGGACACAATATAACTAAATGCACATCTATATTTTGGTGAAAATTGCTTTCGTATTTTCATAAGTAGTAAAAGCGTATTTTAAAATTTGTTTTGATTTTTATTATAAAAATAAATAATTCATAAATTTACAATTGTAACTAAAGGGCTATATCATATTATTTATCAGCTAAGTAGCTTGGAGAACCTTTCTTTTATCTGAGAAGTAAAAATCAATCTCTGTTTTTAACCATAAATTAAATATTTTCTTTTGTTCTGTTCAGCTAAAAATCAAGAAATTTGTTCTCTTCTATTAAATTAGAAATGTTTAAAATGATCTCCGGCATCTTTTTAAATCATATTAAGAACCTGGAATAAATCTAAGGTGAAAATTAAGTTAGCAGGCATTTGCTTCCATTTAGTAGTAAAATTAACTAATTTGTCAGAAAACGGCTATAGGGCAAATATTTTACTTTTTTTTTAAATTTAATTTAAAGGAAATCTCGCTATCTACATTTTTAAATATGTACTTCAAGAGGCATTGCTATTAAAATTACGTTTGTTAAGGGACAATTTTTTTATCATTTTATAGTGTTTCGAAATATTTTATTCTTCAAAAAAATGTTTATTCAAAATTAAATTACATAAATCACACGCGAATCAATAATTACATAGAATAATAAAATATTATATAAGACTCTTAAGTTTTAAAAACTGAGATTTACAGTAAATTCCCAGAAAAATGAATTAAAAACTGAACATTTTTAGATTTTATTAATATTTCCATAAGTTTACATCAAGCTATTTTAAAATCAACTTTCTAATGACGGGCATAAGATAAGTAACGAAAACAGATATTGAGTTACGATGGACTGCTTATTCAATAGGAACTATTTGTACCACCATATCAGAATTAAATTCTTTCAAATATTATTTTAAAATATTTAAATTTAGTGTTTTAAGTTATTAAAAATATTAAAATAAATTATTTAAAATATTAAAATAATTTTTTTAATATTTAATCTGATAAAAATAATTTATAAATTCAATTCTTTAAAATATTTAATCAAATTAAATATTTTGATTTTATTTAAAAAGAGGGCAAGAAAAATTCATTCATTGAAAGACAGTTCCACGTTAAGATTTGGATGGAAAGAGAAAGTTGTTCGTAACTTAATTTCTACAAAAAGGAAAAACATCATTCAACGAAGGAAAAGGATCTGCATCACAATATCGAAAAGAAAATCTTTATTTGGAGGATAAATTAATGGACAATCATTAGAAACTCTTGTAAAGTGCATCATCATGCCGATTTTAAAATGCGCACGTTATATATATGTTGGGAATAATTCCGAAAAAAATTTAAAAGTTTACACTGATTTCAAACTAAGAAACAATGGGTTTTCTTTAATTGTTGGAAAATGATTGAATGAATGTTTAAGGTTTATTATGTGGGCGCCATTTAAACGCAATAATCAAGATATCTTAGACATATTCTCTGGATTTTTTTTTGTTAAATAAAAAGTGTTGTCAATGCATAAATTTAAAATACAATACGAAATAAAATTGAATTCGTGTACACAAACTTATCCCATCAGTATTTTTCTTTCTGATTCACTGAATACCTTTTTACCTTCAAACTATTCGAATGACCACCTCCCTCCCAGAGTAGGTTATATAACAGAATGACTTTCCTTTTGGCACAAGTTCTGAATTCGCCATAACATTTCCAAATCTACACTGAGAAACAGCAAGCTTGGAGTTGGAAGAAAAGTTCCCAGAGTAGTTCTTAGGGCATTCACATACACGAAAGGATAAAAGTCTTAGAGTTTGAAGAGCATTCACTTGGTCTCAGGCAGCAGTTTTCGAATTTCAATAACATCCTCATGGATTGATTATTGGATGTTTTGTTCACGCAGGCTGGTATCAGTTTTATCTTTTGAAAAAGGTTATTTCTGTTTGGGTGGTATTCGACCCTAAAATGATTTTAAAGACTTGACAAGAACAGGGTAATTACTATATCAACTGAGTCCACACAACGACCTCACAAGTTGTGATTTTGAACTAAAACAAGGTGACAGCGATCAGGCGTGATAAGTACCTAAATTATTTGAACCGCTTCTATTATCTTCTATATAATTTTCGTTTGGTTTTAAATAAAACCTATTTTGATTGAGAGTAGATTTTTTTTTTCTTTTTTTTCTTCTTGATGGTTTTAAATCCTTGGCAGAAGCCGTATAATAGTGCATGATCTCAGTCCACGCAGCATCATTTCAGGTTGTGATTCTGAACTATAATAAAGAAAAACAAGTGAAAGGTAAAGATAAGTAGATGCTCATCGCAGTGTCGTGATGTGTACCTAAATGATTATTTTTTATTTTTTCTTCTTTTCATGCACTCCAATTACAAGACTTAATGGAATTTCAATTATGTCTCATTCAGTCAAAGTACTGAAATGAGATCCATTAAAAATAACTGTAAACATCCATAATAATTTATAAATGCAATATTCCTAAGAATTCTTAAAAAAGTAAATCGATTTTAATTAATTACCTCGTATTTTCAAACAATTTATTTAATTATCGGAATTTTTAGCAAGATGATACTATTAATTTACTAAGTAATCTGATTTTATTTAATCTAAATCAAAAATTTATAACTCAGAGAATTTAGGGATCAGTAAAACATCTGAAGTTCAATTTACATGGATATGCATTGGAAAAGAAACGAAATTTAGTATTTTTTTAAACGAGTGATAAAGAAAAAAGATTGAATAGTTCAGAATATAAGAAATAGATTATAATAGACATAATTCAATGATAATCGTATACTAATTAAATCACAGTCGTGAAATTAATTCATAATTATAAGAGAGAACGCAATACTAAGATTGTAACAGATGTTAAATTGTTGTAAATCCTGAAACAAAAAAAATTGACGATAAATAAAAATTTTGACTAGATGTATCTAATTAGCAGGAGGAAGGAAATTCATTATCTTGGTGTCTGAGAATAATTCCTTTTAGTTATATTGAATTAATTTAAGACAAAACTACAAAACAAAATGTAACTACAAATGAAAGTTATTATCTCATTTAATTATATATTTACTTTGACATTATATATATATTTACTTTGACATTAAGACTTGAAAGACTTTTTGGTTCTCGTTTCCCACGTTAAACTATATTAAAAACTTTGATGTATATTCAATACTAATTTTATTAAAAAAATTCGTATTTTCAAAAAGATGATTAAAAAATTAACATGGTGATATATCTTATAAATGCAATTCATGCAAATTAAGTTAACTATATGCTTGGCGTAGCATTACCAAATATGGCCCTTGCGCTAAAACATCCAAAACAACATATGCAAATTTAAAAAATTAAATTTTCCTGTATCTCAATAAAATTTCTCTAAAATTGTAACTTTTAAACTAACAATTACAGCCAGACAAAATAACAAAAATCTGACATTTAAGCATTTCTAATCGATCACCTATTAACACCAAGCATTTCTATGATACGACAGGAAAGTCCTTCCAATTAAATTAAATAATTAAAAGCGTTTCAACGAAAGCAGATCATTTTGTACAAAAGAATTTTGGGAGATTGGCAACTGAGAATAATGACTTAATCATCCAAAATCATTTCCACATGCACGGCACAAAAGACTGCTTTATCTGCAAAGGAAAAAAAAATCAAAAACAGAAGTCCATACCGTGCAAGTGGAATCAACTCCTCTTTAATTAAAAGGCTGTTCGGAAGAGCAATCAAGATACCGTCCCTATCTTTATAGGAAATACTGTATAGAATTCTAAAATTGCATCGTTTTCTTCTGAAATTGATAAGTATCTTAGCAATTTCAAGTTTTCAGAAAATTACAGCTATAAAGTAAATTAAAGTATACGATGCATCTCATTTGCGAAATTAATTAAAAAATCAATCATTCTAATGGATACTTTTCAAATTGTAAGATTAAAAGTTAGGGAAACAATATCTTGTAGTTTGAAGTTACTCGGAAAATTTTTAAATAGTGTTAAAAATTATATTATCTTAAAATTGCATAAGAAAAATTTCAACTTATTATTTGTTCACGGTTGTTTATTTTTGAAAATAATTTGATCATCTTACCAGATATTTTGACAATTCTGCAAATAGGAAGTTTAGGAATGTTAGAAAGTTTTAACTCCCTAACATTATTTCGCAGTATGGAATTACTTAAATGAAATTTAATTAATGCAATTTACCCAGTTTGTATATTATGTTAAAAAAAAGTTTTACACCAATGCAAAATATTTTTTTAAACTTTCAAATATATCCTTTTTTTGTAATAAATTTTCCCTACATTATTGCTTACAAAATTTTCATAACACCATAAATTAATTTATTTTCACTAGAATACATCCGAGGAGACTCTTATTATTTCTTCATACATTTATATATATTTTTCAAGAATTGTTAATACAGCTTTGATATTATATTGCTCAGTATAAAAGCATTATTTGTCATTGTGAAAAGGGATAATAAAGCTTGTTTTTATTGAATGAATAAAAGAATAATTAATTAGAATATGACCGATCAATTATTTCTGATTTTGTTATTGATTGATAAAACGAAACACAATTTATAGATATGGAGATACACTTTTAAAATAAAATATTCATCCGTACCCTAAACCTAGTTTAATATGTTTATACCAATGATGCTATTTTAAAAGAGCTGTTGAACAAAAACTCATTTAATATTAGTTTTTAGAGTTTGGAACTTGTATAAAATCAGTTTAAACAAACAGTCATCAAATTATATATTAATCTATGTTATAAAAACTCTAACCATTATTTGACTGTAGAAAATATTACAGTTCGTTGTGATGCAAAGTATTTAGTATTATTCTATGATTTAGATAAAAGAAAGAAAATATGATTTACAAAAAGTAAGCAACCTCATTTGTTGGTGGAATTTTTTAATTAGCACTGAAAAGTGTTAAATAATAAGTATGCTATATATCTATATCTATATATACAATAGACAGCAATCTATAGAATTACCATTAATTAAAACTTAACAGAGATTAAAAAAAATGGTTGTCCAAAAAATGGGACACGGAAATGCTATTTTCACCAGCATGTAATGAGGCCATGCTTATTTCAAGAAGTTTTGGTGCATAACAATCTATAATTAAAAAATACAAAAGACATGCATCAGACAACAGAATGAAACAAATTTCTTTAAATTTTTCCTTCGTGTTTGTTTCTTTAAAGCTTTTTTTTTCAGATGCTTTCAAATAATCCTGCTGGTCGTCATATGGTTTGCAATATTTTTTGAAATAAATAAAATATTGAACAGGAAAACAGAATACTCATTTAAGCCTGCTTTCTCGGAATATTTGCGATCACAATATTAAAAGGCAAAATTTCATAAATTTACTCCACCTACAAGTATGCAAAGTCATGAATTGATTATATGTTCCATTTGCAAATATAAAAATGAGGTATTTCGAAAAATAAAGATTATCAAATGATTGGAAAAATATATAAAACAATTCCCGATGAAAGACTAATTATATTTTTCAATTCCATTCAAATTAAAAGTTTCTCAATAATATATTTGAAAATCCTTCGAAAGAGTGTTCGATCATATACCTAAAATTAGAGATAATTATTCAATCTATAAAGTGAATACACATTTTTGAAAACTTTATTAACTTTCGATAAAATAAATTAATTTCATTGATAAGATATAAAAAAATAAGGATGAAATGGACCCTAAATATATTTATATATGTTTATAAAACTAATTAAAATCCATTTTTGCTATTTGAATCGTATTGAAGAACAAATTTTTGATAATTTCAGTTTCTCTCTGAGATGCATTCGTTGAAATTTCCAATCGAAAAAGCAAGTGGAATCCAAAAAAATGGGTGATTTTAATCGTATGTTCCAAAATAAAAAATCATTTATTTATTGCGTGATCTTGTTGCAAAATCCATGATATTCCGTTATGTAATAGAATCATGTATCTTTTAACAAGAACACTTGTGTATCAAGAAATGATTTTTATGTACAAAGAAAAATTGTTGTTAATGAATCACTGTGACTTTGAAATATGGAAAAAAAAGAAAAAGGATCTAACACAAAACAAAGCCGATAATGATTTAAAATATGAAAAAAATACAGAAAACCAAAACAATTCTTTCAAAGAAAAAGAAAGAAAGTCTATTAAGATATATTCTCTTAATGAAATTTTATCGTCTGCACATAATGTGTTAAAATATAGTAGCAAAAAGATTTCGCCAGAAGAAAAGCAAGTTAAATGGAAGCCATGTCATGGAAGAAGAAAGGTTTTCAATAAAAATAAACTCATGCTTGGAATTTAGTTGAAATGTCTGAAAATGAAAAAGATGAATTTTCTACAGATAGATTTATAGAAGTAAAAAGATACCGGAATGTTAGGCAAGTCTTAGTATTAGGAGCAAAATGAGAGCTGACGTTATTAGAACTTTTTTTCCTTTTCATCAGTAAACCGTCTTTGAAAAGCTTTAATAATTCTCATCCAACAAAATGATTTACATTCTTAAGATAAATATTGTTTTTAAATGGTAATATGGATAAAGTATTACGTTTAACAAACCATAAATTTATAATAATAGAACAAGAACAAGAATTCTTTACTCTCCATTTACGGAACATTAGAAATTCCTAAGTCCATTCAATGATTTCAGTCAAGTTCTAAAACAATGACTCATCAAATATTCTTTTTATTGCACGTTTCTCTATGATTTGTTAATTCATAAACTTTTGTATAACGTATGCCTCTATGCCTTATTGCCAATTAACTTTGTTTTTCGCTCTGTGGGCGGTATTAATTTACTTAAACAAATACTAAGTAAATTTATATTCAGAAAATTCTATAGAATTAGACATAATTCCACCTATAAAAGTTAGATGAATATTTTTTGTTTCATTACATAATAAATTAAGGAAGAAAACTATACGAATAACAAAGAGTAAACTGAAAACTGTCACTGCCATCAAATTTTGATATCAAAGGACTTTTACCATATTTTGCAAGATCTGCAAGGCAGAAGATTTTACAAGATAGAAATCTTTGTAAAGCTACCCAACTATAGCCGATACAACTTTTATTTAAGAACCATATAAAAAACAATCCGCAAACTTCTTTCTGTGTGACTTTCTTTTCTACAGAAAAGACTGACTCATCAATCTATTTATCCTCAGTCCTTGACAGAATCGAAAAACCTACTAAAGCTGCATGTGATTTTCAATACATTGCCATCAAAAATCAATCTCAGTGTAATTGGTACAAGAAAAGTTTTTTTTATTAGAATCTTCAAGTTCATAGAAGTAATTATAAGACTACGCGATCTTATAAACAAACTAAAATGTATGTTTTATTTATTACTTTTATCTGAATTATGTTATCCAAATATTTATTTTGCCCTTAATGAAATTAAGATGATTTTTATTTAAAATCGTTTACCTTTATTACATTTTTTGTTTTGTTTTTCGTTTGTCCAGGTGGTGACATTTGGAAATATTTCTGTAAAATTGATGACTCAAGTAAATGCTCTTGATAATTTTAAATTATACAACTACAAAGTAAAAAAATTTAATGGTGGGAATATTGGAAATTATTTGGCTCTTGATATAGAATTTCCAAGAATAGAGACAAAAAAGTGTATTAGTTTTGTTGATGCTTGTGATTAAAAGATAGATTTTAAAAGTCTTGTGGTTCATGATTGAATGACAATTATAGCTCGCTCTTTCCAATGCTGCTCATTTGTTTGATTTAGTTGAATGTACTTTTTGCATTTGATATTCATATTATTACAGCGATCAGTGGTGCACAGATCAAGAAGTGAAGGCCTAGTGGTAGCGCGTCTTCTCCGTGATCTGGTGTCTAAGGTTCGAGTCCTGGTTCGGGCATGGTTATTCTTCACCCTGTGCTCTATCTGTGAGGTGTGTGAAGGAGCCCCCCTCCCCCCTGTAAAAGGGGTTCGTGTAATCGAGTGTGAGAGTGTCATCTTCATATGAGCAAGACGTTAGACTTCTACCCTGGGATGCAGAGGGGTCTTTAACTTCAGAAGCTATTCCACCTCCACTTTCCGTTGTAATACGGGCACAACATCATCATCAAAAGTTTATTTCACAATACAAAGATATTGAAAAGAGGCATAATATCGGCGGAAGGGTTTTTTTTTGTGGCCATATCCTACTCCTGATAAAAAACAACCATGTGAAGGTTCTGGATTAATGCCAGATTCCTTCTATAAGAAATACATTAAAACTTTTTTGTTGCACTTTCTCAGAATCACCGTTAACTGCAATCTAAACTCTCATGCCCAAGTTTCTTTTTGTATATAATTGGTATACTTATCTTTGATATAAAGTCTACACCCACATGACATATTTAAACAATTATATCGGGATATGGAAGATTTCCTGAATACGTCTACAGATGCAAGAAAACACATGTATATGTGGGGAAATAGGCGCTCAGTTCGGCACTATATAACAGAATGTGTCGAACTCGATGAAATTAGAAGACTCATTATGGCTTGAAATTTTAACACAATATTATAATATCCTGGGAATTCAAAAATATTAAAAGAAATGATGGATAAGATTTCTAGCCTTGTCCCAACAATTGAAAGATTTTTTAAACTTTTGTTGGTCGTTGTTCACTTATGCAAAAATTCAGATAGTTTAACAGCGTGTCATAATAATCTCTGTTTATAAGGCTTAATTCTGTAATAACAGGGTGACTGGTTGTAATTAAAAAAGTATATATATACAATTTAGACATTGCTTTAAATTACCTCTACTTGCATATTATTATCATATTCATTGCTTGTGTTTTCTTAATTTATTGTGCTACATCTTTCATAAAAATTTGTTTTGAATATCACGACAATTTTATTTTAATCTCACATTAATTTCCTTCACCAGTCAATAAAAATCGCATAGATGGAAATGAAATTCTATAGAATAAATTGACCCTCTACATTTCATCGAGAAAAAAAAAACCCAATCTGAATGAAAAGAAATCGAATTAATTACAACGAAATCAAATTTTGACAGCGCCATTAACGGAGGCTCATTAACACCCAACACATACACAAAAGAAACGTCGCGAATGTTTTTAAAAGAGGATTCATCCGTCCACTTTTGATAAAGAAAAGAAGTTGAATTATTTCGAGATTCTTGGGTGTGAAGGACATGGAAAGATCCAGCGAAGCGGCAGAATTTTTACTCTGCATTTTCCAGAAGCGTCATCTTTCACTCTTTCTAATTAAAGTGCATGACAAACGAGAGAATAAGAAAATTTTAATGAAATGCTCGCAGCAATTAAGATTAAATGAAGTTCATGCGCAGTGCATTTTTCGATTATTAGATCCATTGAAATGTTTTGATAAAAAAAATTTAAAAGAAAATTGGTGATCGATACGGGATTTTAAAACCGATGATTTTCATTGATTCTAGTTGCAAAAATTGTCGATTAATTAAGAGATGGGAAAATGTCTTTCTTTTTTTTAGGCTTGAAGAATTTTTTTAAAAATATATAACAGCGAAACTTTATTTTATAAACCAGAATTAATGATGGAGAATTTTTGAATTTGAATGAATTTCCTTAATTTTCTTAATTGGATAGACGAGACTGTTCGTTAATTCTGGTAGCATTGCTTCAATTTTTTAACAAAGAAAGCAATGGTCCTTTAAAAATTTCTAAAAGTTTCGCATTTCAGTAAAAAAATAAATAAAATAAAATAATAGCTAATATGAATATCGAAATATTAAAAATCAATTTTAAAGCTAGTTTTAACATGAATTATCAAAAATATCGTTTGTAAAGATTTTATAAAAAGTATTGTTTGTATCAAGTCAACTGAACAAAATTTATTTTTCTCCACATAATATAAGAGAAAAAAGAGATTTAAAAGTAATAATTTAAGCTCAACGAATTCAACAAAGGAAAAATATCACAGAACTAGATAAATAGTTTAGCTATTTTCCGCTACATAAATGATATTCCAATTAAATTGCAGTAGATTACATCTTTGGGAAAGAAATTGAAAAGTTTTTATTTTTTTTTAGTCACGGTATTGGATGCGAAAATTCTCTTACTTAAATTAACTTAAGAAAACATTCAAATATGTATATATATTGAATATATATAGTGAGATGAATGTATGTTAAACGTATATTGAACTCACTCTATCCAATTCTTGATTTGGTTACTTAATTCACGTAGACTGTGAGACGATAGAAAAGAATGATATTAAAAATAAATATTAAAAAGAAAAAAAATCATCAAATGGTATATTACATCAGATATTACACATCATAGTCTTTCGAATATACAGTAGTAAAGTTATATTGTTTCTGAAACATCAGTCGCTATTCCAGGCTCAGAAATTGCTATTCTTTTAAAATAAAGTCTTGTGAGTATTATGGGAATGTAGAAATATATATATATTACATTAATCTAGTCATATTAATATACCAATTTTTTTTCAGTTAATGATTATTACTATCAAACACTATATATATTAAGTTCGGTTTATATATAAATTACTTTTTAGCTTATTATTTATAATTTCATAATAAATCCCTTCTTCAAGAAAGGAAATAAATGACTCACTTGATATCCTAAAATCGATTAGCATTTTATACACTAATAAATCTCTCTTTAATTCTTTCCCAAAGTTAATTTGAAATAACACATAAGGGAGAGAATGAGTACCCGTTTTATTTTCTAAGCCGCAATGCAATCGAATCGAACATTATTTCGTTTCCA
>JAPMOR010087592.1:0-28988 GCA_026543865.1 Argiope aurantia
TCCTAACACGATATAAATCTATATATCCGTACCACCATTTTCATGGATCGTTTATATATTCATGAAAATGATAACACGGAGCTTAATGATAGGACTCCAGGTCAGAAATTTGATATATAATGCAAAGATATTTTGCACTTATTTACGATTACCTACAGTTAGTGACCAGTTGGTTCGCCGGGATTAACCTTCCAGCGCGTATCTCGTGATTTCCGCGGGTTGGTAGGTTGACAATCAGTCCATCTGCTGTTGCATCCCGCGTTTTTCGCAATTAAGAGTGTTTATTTTTACAATTATTGATTTTTGTTATATTATTTTATTATCTTGTAAATTATAGCAACAGTTCACTTTCTTTGTAAAATACTTGAACTTATTTGCAAACATCGCATCTAAATAGTGATTTTAAAGAATTGCGCAGCCAGAGGGTTAATGATCGTTAAAATTTTTAATTAAATATTTTATGTAATTTCGTCGTAATGGCTTTTTCAAAAAAATATTTTTAAGCTTCAATCTTTGATAGATATGTTATTGATGTTGTTTTAGAAGCATTTTACGATAACTTTATATAAGTAATAATATTCTTTTTTTTTTTGCTGCAATTTGATTTTATTCTTTGGCATTCTAAATCATCTTAGTCAGCTACTACTCTTGGGTTTTGTGTAACCTTTGTGTACAGCAAGAAATTGCCTAATATCATTAACAAGTTTTGATTTCATGTCACAGATTTACTAGAAAATAATATATTTCTACTGGTCATAATTGATCTCATGAGCTATCATTATTTTCAAATATGTATACTTCTCAATAGATTTTATAACTGCTATTTCTTGCATACCAAACCGATAAACTCTAACTCAAACGTTATCTTAGATTTTATTTTCATATTTCTCATCTCGAATGTAGTTATTAAAAGCTATATCAAAACATTAATCCTTTGACTGTCCTTTAATCCTCTAACATTTCCTTTTAACTGTCAAAATACTCATTAATATTTGGATTTATTAATTTGAAAGCTACCAATTTTATTATTTAATATTTTTTTCCGAAACTTTATTTTTCTTATTAAAATTCCCTAAAATATTAACGACTTCGTGAAGGGAGGCCGTGGTGGTCTGAGGGTAAGGTCTCGGCCTTGGAACAGGGGGGCTTTAGGTTCGAGACCTACTTCCGCCGAAGAACGGACGTGTAAGTGGGCCTGGTGCACGCCGAATGTCCGGGCCAAACGCCCTTCCGCTGGTGAGGTTAGGCGTAGGGAGGGGGCACCAGCTCAGGTGTCGTTCAAAATAACGAGGTACGCCCTAGTGTTGCTTCAAAAAGGGACGTTAACATAACTAAACTGATCTTCATAAATTTTTTTGCATTTGAATATCTTTGATAACAATCCACTATTTCAATGATTTGGAAATTTTATAATCAGTTTATCCAATAAAATAACTAAATTTTTATTCCACGTGGATGTCATCATAAGATATCGAATATGAAAAAAAAAACCAACTAAAAAATTTAATAATATTTATAATAATGGATTAAAAAATTTTTAAAAAGGGAAAATGATTAAAATAAAAAATACTTAATTCACTAAGAAAAAGGCCTTCATCTAAGCTGTTTCTACTAAATCTCTTCTGAATTACTTAATTAAGAATTATTCATAATTACTGCAAAGAGTAACAATAAAAAATAAAAATTTAATTCTTTACACCATTTAATAAATTACTTTCATAAAAAAAAAACATCATCTTATTCAAATCCAACAAATATAATGAAAATATATGTGATACGTAGTAGCTTCATCCTTGCTGAGTGTACTAATATAATTAAGAAAGAGCAACATAAATCTTTTCCGATTTAATTCTCCGAATTCAGACAGGTAGTTGGAGAAAAGTTTTGTTTACTCTCTGCACTAATCGATGCAACATTGCATTCGAAGGAATTTCACTGGAATTTCAACTATTTCTCAAAACTTAAATAGCTTCTGATTTCCAGTAATGAAATCAGAAACTTCAAAGACTGAATGTATGTTTTCCATTTTACAAATAATCCGAAGAATAATGGAGTAAGTGTTGGAAAAGTATAAACTGCGCGAAACCACTTTATGAAAAAATATTTGAGAAAAAGAAGCTTAATAAATGCAAATTCTTAATATTACGAATAATTTTGTTCTTATTTAAATACCCAATGTAGATTAATCACTGGATATTTTATGAATTTCTTATTCTCAACTAGAATACTTCAAATATTGGATTAAAAATTCTTTAGAGTTGATTATTTTTCTACTGCTGGTGTGGAATTATCTAAGATAAAAAAAAAATATCCTTTACCGCAACATTAAAATTTTAATAACCACTTGCTCTATATTTACAATAATAGTCAGGTTTGACAATCTTTGATTAGCCTGCAATATTGAGTTTAATTTCGGTAAAATCCTTTATTAGCCTGAAATTTTCTTTGTTTGATTTTGATTAAATCTTTTAATAAAATCTCTTTGAATTAAATCTCTTAGATTGATATTCATGGCTCTTTCGACACAGTATTTTGAATTATCCAGTAGTGATAGAGCCTTACTTTATAAATTTATTTTAATAGCATTACGTTTGATCGATTTATTGTGTAAAAGAATATTTCTGACGGAGTCAACTCTCATAATACCATAAGGGTATTAAAAATTCAATCTATCTTCTAATTAGATATGTGATGCCTTCCGCGTAAAGGGATTTCCCATTTTTATTCCTCATATGAATTAAACAGATAATAGATAGAATTTTTCTGTAGTTTCCCAACATAGAAGCTGCATAGCAAGCAATGCAACATGTAAAATGCAGGATTAAATTTTAATTAGGAAAGGCTGGATAATGTATTTTGTAGATAAAATTTTATTTGCTATATTTTCATTCAGAAGTTTTTGAAACCAATTCACTTTATTTAATATATAGTATCGTAACAGAAAAATTTCAATGTCAGTGTCGCTACTAGCTAATTTATCTCCCCATTCCTAAGCAACCTCAGTAAAGATTTTAAATACTAATACCAAATGAAATATTGAACGAATGTGGATTTACCTAGACAGCTTTCTAAATCTTAACAAAATACAAACAAAATATAGGACCTAAGTTTCCATATTTATGAGAACAATTACCTCGATTGGGAAAGATTCATTTAATTGTCAACTTTCACTTCAGGTGCACCGCTTCGGAATGTTCGAATGGCGAAAACTTAAAGAATCTGGAGATAATACAGCTCCTTTTAAAATATTATTTGCATGGTTGCAGTTTTAACCTCAATTTCAAATGAGAGAGTTATTTTTTGTGGACACCCATTTTCAAGTACAGTTAAATTATTGTAATGGAAAGTGAACGAATAAGAATATAAAATAAACGCAAAATGCCAACCTACGGACCTCAATATACACAAACTGAATTTAAAACTCGAGTCATAGAAAGATATGAGGGAAGCAAGCTGAAGATATGCGAGTTATTTTTAGCCTTTTATCACCTACACTGTACATTTAGCTCTGATTATAATGGAATTCTTAAAGGGGAACTGGTCACATTATTTTAAAGAATGGAAAGTCTCGTAGAAAGGGCTTGTTATCCAATGCCGTTATAAAACGCAAAATTTAGGGACAATACGGTTTGTGATAACCGCTTCGAGAAGGCTACCAGTTGAGTTTTATGAAGGGCAGTTCCAAAGTTTAAAAGATATCAGCAAAAACAATGGAATTTTTATTGCAGCAGTTGTAAATTAATGAAACAGGTGTAATTAAAAATCGTTATTAATTCTTTAAATACAACTCAAGTAAAAACTGTGGAGATTTTTGGAAACCTATGGTCGCATTCATCTTATCAACATCATGTTTATATTCGAATTTATACCTACCTATTCACTGTTCTGTTCAAACTCCAAGAACTGCATACGTGTCAGAAAATAGCCTTGAAGATTTCACAGCAGAATAGCAACCACCCGAGTGAGTAAACTAGTTGTGACAGAACTGAGTACATCTTACATTTCGCAAGTGCCTCCTGAAAAGCATTTGAAGTTCTTTTAGAGTTATATAGTTTAACATGATCTTCAGCCATCGTAATATCAAAAAAATATATATTTAAAGAATGTTCCATAAATATATTTAATCTGTGTCTCGTAGGAGATGGAAATTAATAATATGTAACTTTTGAAACCGATTTTCTTCTGGGAACGAACACCTGACCGGTTCATAATGCCAGCGTTAGTCTCTTCCCAGTAATTTTGTCCGTATCATTCGAAAAAATTTTAAAAGGCCATATACATAACAATTGAAGAATTTCAAATTTAGAAAATATTCCTAATAAATCCTCATAAATGTTCCCTACATAATGATAAAGACAAAATTGTCAATTAAATTTATATAGGAATGCATAGCTAAAGAAACACTATAAATAGTTTACCAAGAACTCTATTTTATGTAACTGCAAATGTGTTTTATTAAAAACACAAGAAATAAGTAAGATGCTTTACCATGATTTTTGAAGCTATCCAAGCATACAAAAATACGGAAGTATTGTTTCCATCCAGTTAGCTAGCTAGCAATTTTAGATCATCGAAAAATTTGCATCACTTTATTTAGATGTATCTGTAATAAATCTAATGTATACTTTTCATACTCAAAGGAAATTGTAAGGAGTCCTGTAAAAAATCGCATTTGATTAATACAATGAATGTAATTTACGACGAGCTTTGTTCAAATGTATTCAAAGTTACCATCTTAAAAATATTGTGTAAATTGAAACAATCAGGATCAATTCAAGTACTCTAAAATCAGTGCAGAGCTTAGAAAAGTAGTTCTTATAATATAAAAAAATAGAGTGTCCTTAAGTAGCCAAGAGTAATACTTTACATGCGTGATCCCCACCCTTATCTTCGTAACCCTTATATCCGCCCTTAAATTCGTAGATGAGTAGCATGAGTGATTCGCCAATTGAACTTTTTTAATGAAGATGTCAATTGTCAGGAGTCCATTTCAACTTGAGATAATGGATCAACAGTTTGAAGGAGTAATTCGAAATTTCTGTAACAGATTTAAAGACTACGGGTAAGAAAAATTTTCGCACTGTCACCCTTTGAACTCGAATGAATCATCTAAAAATATCATTGAACCTGTTGAATTATCTTTTTAATAAGATGAAACCTTCCCTAGTATAATTATGATATAACCAAGAAGGGGATTGTCTTATTAGAAACATTGTCCAAATTTCAGGTATGGATTGTGGCAAACGTGGATGACTATAAATCTAACAAATTATCCTACTGTTCATCGTCCTTTTTTCAAGCAAATTCTAAAATTTCAAGCTATTAAAACTATTGAAGCTATTTAAAAAAAATTAATAAAATTTAATAGTTTTCATTTATTAACTGTTATAACAACTAAAAGAAAATTTGAAATGCAAGCTCAGCGATCAGGTCAAACAACTCTCTTCATTTCATCTCGCGAATTTTATTCGTGTTCATAATGATTTCGGTTTTCTTTGTCCATATATTCACTAATAATAAAGGACAATGTATATGTATTTTTACGCCACAGGATAAGCTCCATTGATTTACAGCTATAGAATTCGGACAAGTACATTTTCGGAATGGTTTGTGCAATTTTAATTAATTGGAAATTAAGCGAGATTTTGGCATCTGCAAAGACGCCAAACTCGAGACGATTGCTCCCAAAAAGACAAAAAAAAAAAGACGAGACAATTGCTTCCAAAAATATCATTTCACAAAATGAATTTTTACGCCATTTTAAACTTTTAAAAAATTATTTTAATGATTCTATATAAGTTACCGTACGAAGATTTCATGAACTCCTGAGATTTTTAAAAATATTTTTGTATAATTTTCTATAATAGAGTTAAATATTGAGCTCAAACTCTAAACATTTTAACTGCTCCGTCAAATACTTAATCTTGTGATATTAATTAATTATAGTAATTATTATAAGCAATTGTTAATATAAAATGACTGTTATTATAATTAATCATTATTAAAATTATAAATAATTGTTGTGAGTTTCTGCTTAATAATTTTTTTTTTTTTTTTTTTTGTGAATAAGATGGTAAAGTTGCAATATCGTGAAAATTAGAAGAAAGATTACCTTGAAATTTACGTTTTTAATATTAATATGATGTCATGACACTGAAATAAGCTCCGTTAATAATTTGGTCATTGTGAGTCTATTGCATCCAGCCTATGCACGATATCTTCTGATAAAGCGTCCTTGTATTTATTCCACAGCTGTAAGGGGTCTGATAGTCCGCAAATGCTCACTAAAATTGCGAAAGTCATTGTGAGCAAAAGACAACGCCGCCCGTCACCACCTGGTTGCCACGGATGTCCTAACGCCTCTAATACATGCTTGTGCGACATTGTATACTCGTCCCATAATATTAACTTGCACTGCTGCAAAAAGACTCCCCGACAGCTCTTTTTGGTGATGTTGCATGTTGGGGTATTTTTGCTTGCAAGATTAAGCGACAATTTGGAAACGGAATGTGCCGTCCGGCCACCGTTAAGCAAAGTTGCAGCAATGCCCGAGGAAGCTACAGCCAGAGCTATATTGCTGATCTTGCGGAGTTGGGCTAGCAGAAGATTCAAATCAAGCCCGTATTTTTTTAAAATCAAGTCTATTTTATTTATCGATCGAGCCTGAGATAGCAACAACAGTATAATACACATAATTTTTAAAGTTTTAATTAAAATGAAAATACAGTTATCAACAGTAAGAACAAACTGCGCATGCGTGAATTTTCAACGCCAACTGGAGTAACGCAAATACGTGAATTTTTTACGCCAATTGGGGAAACGCAATACAGATTAGAAATTTTTAATTTCCTTTATTCTGTTTCATTTTAATTTAAAAGTACTTCAGAATGAATCCAAAAGATCGATTAATTAACAATGTTTAATTTTAAATGCATTAAACACTAAGAAAATAAACAGAATCGTTTGAAATAATCGGTCGAAAACATGCTAAGCCTAAGCTCGTTAGCGTGGGGAAAAAAGACTGAAGCCTTACTCATTTGGTGTTGGGGAAATGAAAAAATTTTTAGAGGGAGAGTTAGTTTTTAATTAATAAAAATTAACCACTAAATTAACGGTAATAAAAAGTAGCCTATGTCATATTCCAGACTATAATCTATCTCTGTGCTGAATTTCATCCAATTTCGTTCAGCCATTCTGGCATGATTGACTAATAAACAGAGGTAAACAAAGAAATGTATCGTCTATGCATACCACAGCTCTTACTATTTGCACATGCGCAATTTGAAGTTTTCGCACATGCGCGGATAAGTGTTTTACGCATGCGCGAATCGTAGTGGGAAAATAATTAATATCGTAAATATAAAACTCCTTTTTTAATTTTGATATGATTTCAATATATTAAAACTTTCTCCCCAATAAATCCGTACAAAATGGTACAAATATCTCCAATATCAGTTAAATATTCCTCGAATTTTTCCGAGTTCAAACATGCAGCCGCTTTCAGGAGACTTTATTTTATACTATGTATATGTGTGTGTGTGTGTATATATATATATATATATATCATTTGTCTTCATTCGCAGTTTGCGGAAATTAAAATGAAAAAGATACGAATCTTTTCATAATTGAGATTTATGTTTCCTTTTTATTCTAACCAGTTTTCTGTTTTTTAATGAGGTGCGTTTCAGACTGCTACAAAATAAATTTTATATATGACGTTCTGATATTTGAGTTGGTCCCAAATATAGAAATTTATTTTGCTTGGCAAAAGAAATATGTTTTCGTTAAATCGTTTTCCTTTGAGAACTCTAATATATGCTGTGAGAAAAAAGAAATTGGTAGATCAAAGAAATATTATCAAGAAGATTGGTATAAATTTAGTTTACAAACTTTTGCAAATATTATAAAGTATAGAAAGAATTGTAAAAAAAAAAGAAAAAAAAAAAGACAAGAGTACTCTATTTTTCTTAAGTTTCTGCATTTTTCTTATATTGGTATGTTGAGAAAAATTTCTTTTCTTTAAGTCAATATTTATTAGGCATTCTTTTGACACGATAATAAAAATTGCATACTATTTATAAAAACTGTTATGTTATAATGAATGGTAAAAAAAATCCATTCAAAACGCACTATAGAGCAGACCGTTGTGCTTAGAGCTACCAAATTAACAGTTACTTTTTAGTTAAAATATTATCACTAAAAGAAAAAAATTCCAAAATATTAATTCGATTGCTAGTTAGAAATTAATTAAAATTTCAATTTTTCATCCATAATTTCGGAGCACATTATGACACAAAAATCACTTTTAGTAAAATTTAAAATTAAAAAAGAACTCTTCAGTGGTTCCAAATATATTTCAGTGTAATTTTTTTTCTCCCATTTTTATTAATTTTTCAAAATATTTCATAAATGTAATTAATAATAATAGTATTCATTGTTTTTAAAATACTCGACTTACACTCACATCTGTTGTTTTAATATTAAATGAATTTTAGTGTGTGGGCGTGTGTATGTGTGTGTTCGCACACACACACATGTAATCGCTGCAGTATAATGAAGAGCGTTTTTTTTAATGAAGGGAAGATAGACGAATCAAGACTTAAACATTATTGCATTTGTTGTTTAATCTAGAATTTAGACTTTAAATCTATCTTAAAAATTTTCTTTAGTGGTACCGCTTTTTGCTTTTTTTTTTTAAGTTTCTTTGTTGTCAGAATTTAAGAAAATAACTCTCATCGAATAAAACAATAGAAGTCACACTAAATAAAAAAAATTAAAAACTTAATAAAATATTTATTCTATTAGGTTCTATTCTTTTTAATTACAATGAAATAACCAAAATAATAAATGAGGCAGATTAATGAAAAGATTGAAACTTGAATCTATAGTCGTTTATTATATAGTTGCTTTAATTTTTCTTATTATTCAGTATAGGATATAAAAGTCTCATTCAGAATACTTCTTGAACATAAATGTAAATAAGAAGTAAAATCACTCAAGTAAATGTTTATATATCAAATATTTTTGTCAAAAGTAAAATAAAATTAATTCTTATTTTTAAATCAGGTGGATTTATTTAGATTAGATTTTAAACTCTTATTCATCAAACTATTTTGCTATTTAAATAAGAAAAGAAAGCAATTTTATTAGAAAATCATTACAGGATATAGTATAGAATATAACTAATCAGTTTACGAACTTGAAAAGTGAAATACTAATATGCTCACAAAATTTTTCCAAAAATGTATACTAGGGAAAACTGTTTCAATTTTTTAAATATAAATAGTTAAAGAAAATTAAAATTCAAAAATCAAAAAAAACTTGCTGAAATTTCTTACATTTTAAGCAATATCACAGGAGAAATTTTCCTTTCAAGTAATAATTTTTAGACAAAATCTAATACTGTGAATCTATTTTAGAAAGATGGAGAACAATAATTAGCAATCATATTATTGACATTATTTTCATCTAAAAAAATATATTTAACAGTACAATGCTTTCTTCAAATAACTTTAAATTATCTCAATCAACAGATTATGTATCAGTTGTTTCTGAAATGGTGCTCTTGATTCAGGATACATAATATTTCATTATATGAAAGATGATACACTATTGTGCACTCTCTTTTGCATAAACAGTAAATTTAATTGCTGAAAAAATTAGTAATGCTTAATTAAAACTTATCAGAAATATTTAATATGCATATGATTTCAATTCATTAATCATATAGAAAAAATAAACTCAGTGGCACAACAGCCCATGTGGATCAAGGCCTACATTACCCATATCTGCTTTCTTGACCGAGGGCCCTGGATTGCAAGGCATATGTCCCGGTTAGGTGGTCAGCCTAATGCGGAATCCTCAGTGTTCAGTTCCCAAGCATGCTTGGTTCTCAGTTTATCGACCCACTGAAGAGATGAAAGGCTGAGTATTTCAATCTTTTAAAGCGTAAAGGCCGTTTTCTTTCCAAATTTACATTTTAAGCTATATTAGGAAAAAAAAACTCATTTATGACCAAAAAAATATGCATTTTTTTTTTATTTTGTTGTTGTGGCTGCTGTTTAAAACAGGGGTGATAACGTATTTACCACCGCTCAATACAAGCAATGACATTTTACTGACTTATTCAATAGAAAAAATATGAAATACAAATAATTTCACAAATAAATATGCATTTTTGTAAAGCTATTTATTATTAGTTATTTCAAAATTAAAAATATATTAATTACACATGAAATAAGTGATAGAAAAACCAAATACAATGTAAATTACCAAATGCATTATTTTTAATTGTTCTGATGAAACAACATAAGACAAGGAGCTGCACACAATGGAACATTACATATTGAACATGGCACTGTTGTCCGTTTCTGGTTAATTTTGGTGCTATAAAGCTTGCAAGATATTTTAAGGGTGTGGTACGATATTTAGCACCGTCTTAAAAAGGATTAAAGAGGTCATGTACTTTAAATTATTTTTCTTAACACAGAATTAATAAATTTAAATAGCTATGATCCATATTAAAAAATAATCATAATTTAATAATATAACTTGCGTTATTTTCAGGTATGTTTATCTAAAATAAATTAATAGAATGAAATTTAATTGATTGTTAAAGGCATAAAAGGGTTACTTTCACAAAAAAAAGGGAAAAAATTTAACAAAATTTATCGATGCAGTATCTTGTACACAAGAAAGCATACTGAAAATGCTCCATAGCTAAGGTACCCCTATTTTGAATAATAAAATATTATTTTCTCTGAATGTCATATTGTATACCCTTTATTCTTGGATATGCATTTTTTTATCAGACATTACTGCAATTTTATTTGAGTTCATTATGATCCATTATTGTTTCGACAGCATAAAATCTCTCCTATCGATGACTTTTGTTACTATTTTTTTATGAGAAATCCATTTTTCCGTGCATTCCAAAGTCTATATATACATAATTTGAGTGACTGTTTATTTTTAGGGCCACCGAATTTCAGATTACAGCACGTTAGCCAAGTTCCATTATGCATAAGATGCCGAAGACGGTTGAGGCGATTACATTTTTGGCGATTTATCGAGGGGGACGTAAAAATAAATAAATACTAATTTGGTTTGATTCTATTTATAGTTTTTGCTATAAATACCTCATTAAAAAAGGATTATTTTGCGGCTGCATGAATTTCAAAATCATGGACGAGAACAAAAACTACATGGGAAATATTTATGAGCAGTAAAGTAATCGAAGTGTTTCTAAAATATAGCAGGACATGTACTGAAAAAAGACCTTATATGAAATCTGTAGTCAATACAAAATAAAAAAAATTTATAATGTTAGAAAAGACAGTTATTTTTTATTCATATTTATTAAGATCCGTGTTATTATTCTAAAGTTGGCTTTTTCCTTCATTTAAGGATATTACTTTTGCGTCATATTATGAATATTTTACAAATATAAAGAGATGAAATAAATTAATGAATTTCAGTTATGTTCATTTATATAAATCATTGATATTTCTAGTAAAAACTACAACTTCCATAATTAAAATGAAGCAGTAAAATCCCTTTTGAAATACTTTGGCACAGCACACAAAATATGATAAAATTTTATCATTTCCAGAATCTAAACACAAGACAACAGGAAAGTAAAGTATAAATTTGCATAGCAATCTTTCTATAGAATTGTAAATAAAAAGTTTAAAAGTCTCTAGAAACGAAGCTTTTATTAACATACTGACTTCTTTTAAACTCTACAATTATATCCCAAAAGTAAAAGCGTGAAAATCATTGATTGTACAATACAAAGAAAGTTCACAGTTCAAAGAAGATTTGATTTACTTTAACCGTGCGGCTTTTCTAAGTCCCTGCACTACTGCACCAGGTGGTGGCAGTTGGACATCATAAGTGGCATCACCTACAGCATGCTTTGAGAGTCCAGCTTCGTTAGTAATGACGGCTGCCTTGAATCCTTCCACACCAGCAACATATTCAACATTCCGAAATTGTCCTAGAGGATCCCTGTAACCGTAACTTCCTTTAACTGAACCTGAACCATCTGCAATCTCATGACGATATTGACTCATCCCAAGTCCATCACCAAATTCGAAACCGAAATTGTAAGGTCGAGGAAGATCAACAGCAGGAGATGTTAGGACTTGAATATTCTGCAAATTCACGCCAATAAAAAATGTCGCCATTACCACACTGAAGAAAATAACTGTAACAGAAAGTTGAGACACCATTTTGATGTTAGAATACGTCCTTCTGATAGAAAGATGTTGCTCATTGTTGGTTTTATATAACTCATGGTAAGTGAAACGAATCGAAGTATTTCTGAAATATTTGGATTGAAAGCAGTTAGAAGTTTATGTTTCCTGATGCCACTGAACTGAAGAAAAGTATGATGGAAAGGAATGCTTCACTGGACTGAAAAAGGAGAATTCCTTTCTCAATAGATGAAATTCGACATCTTAAATTAAAGCTGTACAGCGTGAAAAGTTGGCATCATTATCAACGCGTAAAGAATTTTCTGAGAATAATGCTTTTAATTTTAAAAAGAATATTATTTGAAATTGAATCCTTTTGAAAATTAATATACGAACAAAAACCTAAAAATAACAGAATTAAAGTTGATAGTAAAAATTTGATTTTAAAGAATCTTTTTGGTTCAATACATAAACAATTAAATTTTTGGAAAAAAAATTTAATCAGAAATATGTCACAAATTCTCGTGATACTCGCTTCAGAACATTTAAAAATGAATAATAGCAAGATAAAAGTTTTAAAAATGAAAGATATCCAGACATTCTTTCGTATTTTCATAAATAAGTCATAACTTCAATGTATATTATGCATATTAATTACAAGTTAAAAGCATTACAGAAGTGCAATATTTACTTCAATATACTGCAATATTACTTAAATGTGTGTGTGTGTGTGTGTGTGTGTGTGTGTGTGTGTGTGTGTGTGTAAATCTGTAGCATTAACAGCCCAGAAATTTCCACACAGATTGTCTCATGGTGATTGAATATACCTCGGAAGTTGAACTTTGAAATTCAATGTAGAATTATTTTTATTTCATTTTTGATGCTGTTTGAAATGGTTCTTTTCATTTATTTCTCCATTTCTTGAAACGGGAAAAACTAGATGCACCATCAAAGGAAACAACGAATGTCATAGTGAATTCCTCATACATTTTACAAATTTTTGGTAAATTTTTAAAAATTGTCTTTTTTTCAGAAATATTCTAAGAACTAAATTTAAAATTTTTGCATCTACCATTTTAATTCTGTTGTATTTTTTACGATTTTTTTCATATTATTATTCGAACATTTTTCTTTAATACAAACCAAGAATTAAAAAAAAATGTTTTATCGATTTTTAATTAATTATTTTATTGATGAGTTCAACCAATTTATTCACTTGAAGTGAAAAAGTAGATCCGCCGTGGAGAAGTATTACTTTTTTGCTGATTTGACATGGAGTCAAATTACGAAACCAAGAATCATCAAAATTATTCTTATATAATTTAAATTCTAATAATTTCTTTTGAAAGATCTGTCTTAATTCCATTCTCTCTCTTTCTTTCGTACCCTCATTTTCATATGTCTGCTTTTATTTTTATTTCACTATAATTAAACGGATAACATCAATGTTGGAAAGAAAAATAAATAAGCAAATATTTCTTTTTTTTATTCATTTTCATAACATGTTAATATGTTTTTGATATCACTTTTATTGATTATATCATGAAAAATGTTCTAAGGGTTCTGTTGTTTCTTATGGCACTTGTCATAAGACGAGTCCACTGATGATGTCAACGATTTTAAGCCGAACGAGCGTCTTTGGTTTTAGTAGTGCCATCTAGGGCCAAGAATAATTTGATTTTAGCTACTGATGCGTCACATTCGCGTGCACAATCCCTTTTTACAAGGGGGCACATTCACACACCTCACATATAGAACACAGATGATGAACAACCATGCCCGAACTAGGACTCGAAACCGAGACGGCCAGATCACGAGGAAAACGCCCTACCCTTTGCCAGGACGCCGGTTTGGGTTTTATTAATATGAAATAAAGTAAAGACTGGAACTTTAAGATGATTAAAACTGATAAAAAACCATTTTTGGAAACAAACTTTTATTAGCGTGCACGAAAAAATGAGGAAAAAAAATATATTGTATAATTCTATTTTTATGGATATGAAAATTCACAAATTTATAATAATGTATAAGAATGACTTCTTTATAATAAATGATTCTTTTCTTCTTATGTTTTTTTTTCTTTTTAAATCATTTGTTCACCTATGTTCTAAAATGTGTCTCACCGAAATTTACATTCTTATATCCATTAATTATTTTTTCAACCATCCTCTAAAAAAATACCATAAAATAAGATTCTTTGGACACTGAGGGTTTCTGGATTACTTGGGCCCCAAGCGAAAATGATTATTTATAACCTTTCAAGATTTGCAAACTTGGACACGTATAATCGTGAACAGTTCTCCAGCAAGTAGTATGTTTAATTATTATCTGAGAAGCTAAATTACATTAGTGCTCCTCCCACATTTTCTTCTTATAAAACTTCACTTTAAATCTTTTCACAATAGAATTGTAGAAGATAATAAAAAAAAACTTGCATTTTGTGCATAGATTTTAAAGAACAAAAATAGTTTAGGGCCAGTTATTAATGTAAAATTTATTATTAACAAATAATAAGCTAAAAAGGGAGTTAACGTTAACGTTAAAAATCTAAACAGAAAGTTCACTCAAACTATTTAAAAAGGAGAACTACGTGATTCTTTCATCATGTTAAATTATTCATTTTAGATTTTCATTTTGAAACTAACAAACTGTTTAGCTTATAGCTAATAGTTTTGCTAACTTATAGTCTGTTATTTTATTATAACTTAACTTACAAAATATAAATTGTTAGTGAAAAGACTGTTAATTATGTTGTTTTGAATTTTTACTAACTATCCTTAATTAAAATGTTTCATCATATATGCTAATTATGTTTATGTCTTGGTAACTTTATGTCCTTGTAATTTTTTTACTATTCATTAGTTTGTTTTAAATTACTATTAAATTATCTTTAATTAGAAGATTCTAAAAATGTTTTCTTGTTACATATTAAATGTTTATGCGTTTTTATTATTTTTGTAAAACATATATTTTTTGAAAACCTTGTATAAGAAGTATATTAAGAAAAAGTATAGGTAATCGTCAAAAAATCCGAATTCGAAATTTTGATGAATCCCCACGTTTCAAACCTCCCTAAATCCGAAAAACACATTTTTTGTAATTAAGTCTGTGTGTTTATGAATACAAAAATTCAAGAAATATCTCATCTAAATAAATGAAATTTGGTACTTTACATCACATTTTTACGTTTCTATCAAAATTTAAACGGAATCTATTCAGAGGAAGTCTTTCGATTCAATTGCCCGAGTACAGATGAGCATAATAATTAAAAATATAAAGAGATGGTTTCACAAAAATAGGTGCAAAGTTTTAGCTGCAAGAGATTCAAATTTTGAATCAAACCCATCAAAGAGTTAACAGTCTGTCAGCTTATACTTTCACATACATTCACGCAGTAATTCAAAAACGAATAACTTAAATAAATGAAATTTGGTATGTGATCTCTTAATCAAGGTTCTATGTTGAAGTTTGGTTTCTATCGATTGGTAAAAAATATGTCCAAAATACAAATTCGTGTACTTGTGTATTAATTGCATACTAGAGAATTATCTCAAACTATTTCAGATTCAATAAAAATATACAAAAATCAAAATAATTTCACTTAGATAAGGAATCACTTAACATGGTAATATTTATCATTAATGACTAATGTGCCAACCTAAAAAAAGGATACTTGGATCCAACTGAAAAATGGCTCAGCGTAATCCTTAGCTTCCTGATTAAATATTTATCTTAATTTTTCGACTGGAAAAAATATAAAGGTACTTTATTACTTTAGAGATTTCTTTTTATTTGAATATTCCCTATTCACGTGTATTTATCTATATATCTGAAATTACAAGAGGTCACTTGGAATTAGAATATAAGCAGATTTCACAGCTGAAATATCAAAATACTTTTTCAATGCGCCAAGAAATATGATTCAAACTGATGCATAACAGTACCATTGTGTATTGCATGAAGTCTTTCAAAATTGTTTGAAAATGTTTTGGAAAAAAAGAGCATTTTGCATTCCAAGTGATTCGACATGAAAGAAAAAATTAAATCATTCGTATTAATAAATAGGGGGTTAATTTTAATCTCAATATAAAGTACCTTTTCATTCATTATTAAGATATTTAAGGATTAGTTTATTAAGAGTAGGAAGTAGCTCAAAAATCTTTCCTTTGAAATTTATGATGTAATTTCAGATTTAATTTCAAAAATTATGAGATATTTTTATAATTAAAATGTTTTAAATTTTTTTATTTTTGCATTTTGCCTTTTTTTTTTAATTTTTCATTGTAAAAATTGCCTTTTTTCATCAAAAGAGATATAACTTAATTCCAAATAACCTCAAATCGAGTGCTACTTGAACCCAAATTGCCTTAATTTAACATGAATTATAAAATTAAGATGGTGATTTGAAAAGAAACTAATAACAAATATTTCAAAATCGACAAAAAGTAGGTTTTCAGTACAGTTAATATTTTAAAAACTGTCGTTTGATGGAAAAACGCTTAATTTTTTTTTTAATAATAAATTTGTAAATACTTTTTTAATCTAAGAGTATAATAAGTTTGTACTATAATCTACTACATATTTTTTTAATTTAATAATTTTTTTTAAATCTACGGGTTCAAGTAACCATAATTTACAGTACTTAATTTCTAATCAATTAATATATGTTTTACAGCAAACACAGAAAAATCCTTTTTATATCAAAAGATTAAAATGAAATTTACGATCTCAAATTTCAAGCTATCATGTGAGAACATTATTTTTAAGTCATTATTTGTCTTAATTAATTTAAGTCATTAACTAGTTTAAACCGGTTCAATTTTTGTAGCTGGCAAACAAAGTTTTGGAGCTCGACCGATTTTGAATTGAAATAATAGCTATGATGTCATAGTTCTACGTCAACCTCTTAAAAACGCATTTGTAAGAAGCATACGTAATAATAAAGCAATACTGGTAAAAGCAAGTCAACTTTTTAAAAACGCATCTGCTTTCAAAGAAGCATACATAATAATAATGCAATATTGGTAAAGCAGGTAAAAAATATATGCTATTAAAAGATGATGATGAAAATTGCCACTTATGTTTTATTCATTGCCTACGCAATTTCGAATTTCAATATTCATTGCCTACTCGTTTCGAGCTTCAAAACCCTTTAACGAAAACAAATCATGTTCTCACATGATAACAAGAAATTTTTACTGGTGGAAAAATTTTAACTTTCCATTTGATTGAAATATTTCTTATCCATATTTTTAAATGATATAACGTTATCACCAGATATAAAATTTTAGGAAAACTTGAATAAATAAACATAAAATACATAAAACAGATAGTAAAATTTGCATAAATTGATGTTTTTTAGCTTCTCTAAAATGAGATATTTATGAGTAATGAAACTTCGTTTTCCTGTATGAAATATTTCTAATGCTTTGAAAATTATTGCATAAATCTAAAATTGAATTCTATAGTATTTTTTCCATGTGATAATCAAAATTAAAGCTCCTTTCAAATAATCCCTTTTAAATAATTTCCTCGTACTTCATCAAAATTTTTCATTCTTTTCGCGCCAAATCTGCATAAATCATGGAAAGTAATGGAACCCGAGTGAACACTTTCTCAAATTTTCTTCTTTAAAATTGCAAAAGCTCGGAAATCGGACAAACTCATTAATAACATTAATGAGAAAATTATCTTAATTATTTATTCAAAGATTACACTAAAATATTCTGTCGCTGAAATTTTTCTTCCATAATTCAAAGGGATGAACATTCTAAGCCTCCCTCTACCAGTTCTCAGTTTTAGATTCACTTATTTTATAATATTTTATTAAACTTCCGTGTCTTAAAAGAAGTTCCATTACAAAACTTGTAATTGTGGATTAAAAAGAATAAGGAGAAATTATCAAATGTAAAGTAAAATTTTATAAATGGATTTCCAAGAAAATGGCAATGGAAGGAAGAAGAATGGCGAACATTTTCCCAAATATTTATTGAGATAAAGTAAAATAAATATTTTTTTCAAAGAAAAATATTGAAATCTCAAAGATTTCAGTCTCGAATGTCTTCATCGATCAATAAAATTTTAAGACAAATGAATAAAATTAACAAATCTTACGTTTTTCGCTCAGCAGGTTATTTGATTTCTCACAAGTGAATTTTTAAATGATATTTTTTTCAAATTTAAATGCATACTTATTTCAAATTATCTATAGATAACTATAAATGCAATAGTCCTATAAAAAGAAGGAAGATGCCTTTCGCTGTTATTCGAATTTATGCAAGCTCAAAAGTGTCTCTAAAATATATTTAAACATGTTTATAATCACAGAGAAAGAGTAAATTCTTTTTCTCTATGTTTATAGCATCATTTTTTATTGAAAAAATAAATAAACTATGTATTGCAACAGCTCATATGGTTAGTAAAATAGGAGTTAGCTTGATATATTATTTTATAGCTACTGGGTATTAGTTAACTTGCATCAAATGTATAATAAACTATTCTTAATTAAAATTTTATCAAAATGTTTCCTCATACATGCTAATTATGTTTATGTATTAATAATTCATTGGTTTGTTATGTAACTTTTACCATTAGTTAGTTTGTTTGAAATTTATATTAAACTCTCTTTAATTAAAAGTCGCTAAAAATTGTTTTCTTGTTATATATTAAATAAATTTGTGTATTATTATTATTATAAACTTGTACCTTTCTAAATTATAAGTTTATAAAAAAGTAAGTATATAAAGAAAGAGATGGTAAATGTCAAAAAATTCAAACTCAAAATTTTGCTGAATCTCCACATTTTAAACCTCTCTAAATCCGAAAATCACATTTTTGGAACTATTTCTGTCTGCCCGTGAATTCGTTAACTCAAGAAATGTTTCATCTAGGCAAATGAAATTTTGTATGAAGACTTTACACAACATTTGTACATTTTTATCAATTTTTTTTTAAAAAAAATCTATTCAGAGTAAGTCTATCCATCTAACTGTCTGAGTACAGATGAGCAATACAACTAAAAATAAAAAGAACTGGATTCACAAAATTAGGTACAAAGGTTTAACTCTAAAATATAGATTCTCAACAAATTTTGAATCAAATCTGTCAAAGAGTTTCTACTTTCACATAAATGCAAACGGAATAATTCAAAAACGAATAACTTAAATAAATGAAATTTGGTATGTGATTTCACAGTTAAACAGGTTTATGTCAAATTTTGGTTCCAGCCGCTTAGGAAAAAAGACTTCCAAAATGCAATTACGATTTTCTGGTACTTGTGTATTAGTTGTATACCAGGGAGTTATACAAATTCAATAAAAAATATTAGATTAACTCCAAAGATCGATATTTCATAACAACTGTTCGCCAGTGCCATGTAAGACATCCGCAGTCTTAACAGTTTTAATTTTATTTGGTTATTGGAAGGAGGGTTATAACACCTATATTCCCTAATACACAATTTACCAATAGGTATTTGGACAACTCTGCAAATGAGTATATCTGAAGTCCTTATCTACATCACGTCATCTGTACTTAAATATCGTGTAGGAAACAGCATTGGTATTTGTCGAATGCAAGATGCCACGAAATTCAGAGCGGTCTGACTTCGAGAAAGGCGTAATTGTCGACTATCATAGAAATGTCCGATCCTTAAGGGATATGTCTAGTGAGTTAAACATTCCAAAATCAACAGTGGCCTTTGTGATTAAGAAGTGGAAGGTGAGTGATTATTGTTGGAATGTGCTTCAAACCAGAAGAACCATAAAAGTAAGAGATAGAGACCAACGAATGCTGTCCAAAGAAATTCGGCAAAACCGCACGAAAGCGATGGCCTACATACACTACTGGTCAAAAGTATTGCAAGTTTGAGAAATTTCACGTTTTTTTCATTAATAAGCTTCCCAAAAGTAATATTTTTTTCCATTTAAAGTGATATTTTTCTAGTATAAATGGGGTGGAGAAGTTTCAAGCTATTGTGCCATCCATTGTGAAGTAATCGTCTTCTACGATTGTGTCATTCCGGTAATTTATTACAAAATTGTTCCGATTGTGAAGGATTTCATTTCGTTTGTTGCTCTGTCGAAGTGCGTTCTCTTTGCATTGCTTTTCAGTTTAAACTGATCATTTATTTTTAAAATGTGTTGATTAACTCGTGAGAAGCGCCAAGCTGTTATTTGAATGTTATGTTAAAATTGCTCATCGGTGCGACTGCAGTAAGTCGACTATTTTACACTTCATAAAGAGATTCAAAACCGAAGGAACCGTAAATAAAGAGCCTAGAAGCGGTCGTCTGAGATTATCTTCTAAACGTGCTGATGCTACATTTAAATGATTAAGCCGTAAAAATAGATATACAAGTCTGCTACACTTGCAAGAGAATGAAATGCCATTGCCAATTCTTGAACAGTTTGCAGGAGGCTCTGTGAAGCTGGTTACAAGGTACAAGTACCTAGAAAAAACACAGTGCTGACGAAAGCAATGTGAAAAAAACTATTGGAGTGGGACAAGGTGCGCAAAAAATTCGAGTATTTTGCAATGGAAGCAAGTTATATTCAGCGACGAAAATCACTTCTCTTTAATGTCTGAGAAGCCTGACCACGTTAGGCATAAAGTAAAGGGGATCATGAGGCCAGAATGCCTGATTCGTACAACAAAATACCCAAAAAGCGTAATGGGAGGGGGGGGGTGCATGTCATATCAGTCAACTGGATGACTTCATTTTATACAGGAAATCATGAATGGTGACAAGATGTTGGTGTGCTGAAGGATCAATTGCTTCGTATTGCATGAAACATGCTCCCAAAGCAGAAATGGATATTTCAGCAAGATCTAGCACCCAGCCATACTTAGAAAAATGTAAGACAACTGTACAGTTAATTTTAAATTTCCTTTTATTTCAGTTCTGACCTCTATATCGAAACAGTTGGTATTTTAGGTTAAGGTTGCGTTTGCAAAACATGATATTAATGTTCTCGCATAACCAGGAAACTCGCCAAATTTAAACCGCACTTAAAATTTATGGAGTATAATGGGAAAGAAGATAACTGAAATCATCCCAGAACAAAACGAGAACTTCACGAAACAATAATTAAAATTTGGCACCATGAAATACTGAAAGAAGTGTTGCAAAACCTTTTGGATTCCATGCCTAACAGAGTGGCTGCTGTGATCGAAACCAGACGGTGCCCATCCAAATATTAAATGCTTTTCAAATAACTTTAACTCTCTTATTATCTTTTCTGATCAAAAGAACTTGAAATTTTTTCTATCCTTCATTTTATTCATTAACCAAAATGGATTCAGATATTGATAATCTGTACATTTTGTTTGCATTTTATTCTTTTTGAAATTAAATAATTTTTTTGTTCAATAACTTAATTATATTTTGCCTTTAAACTAATTTAACATATTGACATAAAAAAATATCACTTTAAATGAAATAATATTACTTTTGGGAGGCTTATTCTTGATAAAAAATAAAATTTTTCAAACTTGCAATACTTTTGATAAGTAGTGTACTCCAGGATGCATTCCAACATGCACCCGGATCTGTTGTTTCGATAAATACGCTCTGCAAGGTACCACATTTGCTTGGTTTCCATGGTCGTACTGCCACCCATAAGCCTTTGATTACAAAATCTAACCGGGCTGCTCGGTTGAGGAGTTGCAAGGCTTGTCGAAATTGAACCGTAGATGAGTGGAAACAGGTTCTATGGCATGATGAATCAAGGTTAAATCTCTACCAGTTAGATGTCAGAGCCTGGGTTTGCGTATGTATGAAGAACGCCTTTTGCCAGAATCCATTACCATACAGTAAAAATTAGCGGAGAGGGAATTATGATCTGAGGATGTTTCTCATGGTATAGACTGAGACCCTTAATCTCAATTCATGGTAAACTCAAAGCCGACTCCTACTCAACTATTCTAGACAACAGTGACTTCCTATGCTGTGACAATTTAACGGCTTGTATCATTGTTATTTCCAGGATGACATCAGCATTTGTCATATTGCGAGGTCCACCTAAGATTGGCATGACAACGGATAAACCGACTGTACTGACCTTTCCAGAGTCCAGACTTGAATCCTATCCTACGATTTGGATCGCCGAATAAAGGGTGCAGCAACCGTCCAAAATTCGTGAAAGAACTTGCTTGTCTTCTCCCAGAAGAGTGGAAGAAAATTCCACTGTCTATCGTCCAAACACTTGTGAAAAGCATATCCCAGTGGGTTAAGGCTACAATTACCTCATGTGGAGGTACTACAACTATTTAATATGATTAAATTGTGTTTATCTCTTTAATCATAAATGTCCAATTACTTATTGGTTGATAGTGTAGTTCTTTTTTACTACATACTTTATAATTTTGAGAAGAACATTCCTGCTAATATACACTGGTGTGCAAAACTTAAGCAACAGGTATGTTTTTTGCCATAACTTCACGAGAAATCATCTGAGACACATGAAATTCAGAAATGAGATACAGCATTTTGTTCTGAAAGAATGACGAAAGCATAGTTGCGCAGAAATGAATACGATGCATACAGTATGGAATCAAACAAAAAAAGGCTTTATTGAACTCATAGTATCGTTACACATGATTGTCTGTCCAAGAGGAAGAACAGCAAGCAGATGTTCCTTAGTATGGGATATGCCCTCCCCTTACTGCAATGGTTGTTTCGCACCGTCTCCCCATACTCAGCACCAGATTGTCCAACAGTTCTTGAGGTAAGAGTGCCCACTCCTCAATCAGCATCTGTTTAAGTTGTCGGGTGTTCCCAGGAGGATGTAATCGTGCCGCAAGGCGTCTCCCCAAAGCATCCCACAAATTTTCTATAGGATTTAAATCAGGGGAGCACGCCGGCCAATCTATTCGAGGGATATCTTCACTTTCCAGGAGCTCCTCAGAAGCATGAGTCCTGTGTGGCCGTGCATTGTCATCCATAAAAACGAAGTCTGTTCCAATGGCACCTCGGAACAGACGCACATGGGGAAGGATCACCTCCTGACAATAGCGATCTCCAGTTACAGAATCTCTGTCGAAAACGTGGAGCTCAGTCCGCCCGTTCATCATAATGCCTCCCCAGACGACAACTCCAGGACCACCGAAACGGTCTCTTTCCGTGATGTTACTGGGATGAAACCGTGTCCCGACCTCTCTCCAAATCAACTGGCGTTGGGAATCGCTTGTGGCACTAATACGACTCTCATCTGTAAAGAGGACACGACTCCATTGATGAGATGTCCAGTTTTTGTGCTCCCTGCACCACTCTAAACGGTGCCGCCGGTGGGAAACTGTCAAAGGGATGCAGCTTTCAGGACGGCGGGCGAATAGGCCACCTTTGTGAATGCGTCTGGACACAGTAAAACGCGACACTTGTCGCCCCGTTGCTGCACACAGTTGCTGAGCAATGGCGCTTGCTGACTGGTTTCGGGTTCTTTTCGCCTGCAGGACGATATATCGGTTATCCACTGCAGTTGTTTTCCTGGGGTGGCCACCACCAACCTTTCTCACAGCTGTACCTGTGGTTTGGAAGGCTTTCCAAGCTCGCGAAACGACACTTTTGTTGATTCCGAACTCTTCAGCTACACTGGTCACACTATGCCCCTCCTCCAGCTTTCCGATCATTCTTCCACGTGCGAAATCGTCCAGGTGATTTCTGCTAGCCATATTTCACGAATTAACTCACGTGCACTTGCAGCGAATGTCTTTAATTGCGTCTCCGTCCTTCCTTTTATTGCAGTGTTGAGCTCCGCGCGCCTTCCACGCGTGTTTTGCGTACGCTCACGTCGCCTGTGACGTTTTGTTCCTGATATTTGCATACGCATGACCTTTCTCTTGAATTACGTGTTCATTGTACTGATCGCAAGAACTCCTTTTCTGCAATTTCATGGCTATCTGCTTAAAATTTGCATTGTTGCTTAAGTTTTGCACACTAGTGTAGTTTCTCATATACGAAGTAGGCAAAGAAAAAATATTATAAACGTCAAAAATTTGAACTCGAAATTTCGACTTATCTCCTCGTTTAAGACATTTCTAAATCAGGAATTCCCGTCTTTGCTATTAAGTCTCTCCACATATTGTGGAAATCCGAAAATTTTAGTAAGTGCTCTTCATAGAATAAAAGAAAGAAACAATGATTAAGAACTCCCTGAATCCAGACATCCAGACAATTCATTTTTGGAATTGTATCAATATCCGTGATTATTATGCTACTTCCTGTTTGACTGTGAACAGGTTATTTCAATTTCAGGATCTGGGAGCACGGCAGTGCCCCCGCCAAGTCGAGCAAAAACAAGCGGCACGGCCGTACCATCCTTTTCACGAAGCAGTTCAGGCCATTTACGACTCCCTATAACTTCGTTGTGGATAAAACTAGAAGCCAGAATTTTCAGTACCCAAGCAGGCATTATATAAACACAGTATATTTCAAATTTCATTAAATTTGAACCAGTAGTTTAAGAATTATAACTAGTCAAAGTTTGTGAATTTTGTCACTGACTGACCGACTGACCGATCATCAAAACTCTAAGGCACTTCTAGCAGACATAGAAGCTTCAAATTTAGAATTCAATTAGTGTTTAGTGTATAAATAAAGGAAAAACTAAAATATGCGTGTAATAATGGACGGATAGATAAATTTCTCGAAGTTTCGAGTATTATCCATTTTGTCGGCAAATTCGTCGCCAAATAGTGGCCAAGTTTGTCACCAAGCTCTGGGATCACTGACTCGGCATCCGGCAGCATCCAATACAGATTACTGTTAAAAGGTCTTTCTTATGATGACACTATTCACGCTGTGAAGCAAAATTACAGGTTTGTAACAATATTTAATTTGAAATAATTCAATTTGAAGCTGTGGAAGCTGCAAACGCAATGGGTGACTTTCAGAGAATCAATCTGGTAGAAGAAGAGCAAACTGATCTTCAAAATATGATCGCAAAACTTAATGCCGATCAAAAAAGAGTCTTCGATATGATCACAAACAAAATGGACAAAACTGATAATAACGCTGACATTTTACGCTGTTTTGTGAGTGGAACTGGTGGCACTGGAAAGAGCTTTTTAATAAAAACTCTGAAAGTTTGGGTTAAGACGTATTTAAACAAAAAAAAGTGGTAGTTAATACTCCAACAGTAATAACTGCATTCAATGTGAATGGATTTAGTATACATAGACTATTTGCAGCTGCCTGTAGAACACGAGCAAACGCCGAAGTACAAGCCACTTTCCGATGAAGTGCTCCAAGTTCTGAGATCAGATTTGAAAGAAGTAGTGTTGTTTATCGTAGACGAAGTGTCGATGATATCCATTGTTACTTTAACATATATTCATTTACGCTTATCTGAAATATTCGACACAAGTGACGGTCAGAATGGGTGGTTTGGAAAAAAAACATCTTGTAGTTTTCGGAGATGTCTTACAGCTTCCACTGGTAAGAGAAAAGTCACCTTTTGAAAAACTATCAATTGCTGAAACTAACAAGTTGTTAGGTTCCCTCAGTATACTGAATCTGTGGATTGAACTGTTCATATACGATGAACTTACAATTAACATACGACAGCTCAACGATTCTGACTTTGTTGAAATGCTAAATAGAATAAGATTAGGTGTGACTACACAGAAAGACCGCGACTTACTCTTAACTAGATTAATAACTCTCAAATCCAATTCAAATGAAAACAGATTAATTGAAATAATTGAACACCTCTCGGAACTTCCTGATGATACCGTTTGCTTATTACCTACGAAAAACATGTGTCAACAATTAAATACCACAATGCTTAAATCTCTTCCACATCTCGAAAGAAAACTTACAGCTGTAGATAGCATAGATTGCCCCAGATTCCTAACAAAAAGAGCTCGTGAATGCATAAAAAAATATGAAGACGATATTTCCATGACTGCAGGCCTGGAAGAGAACATAATTATAAAAATAGGAGCAAAAGTCATGTTAAGGCGAAATATTGACGCGAGTCTTGGTATAGTTAATGGTTCTATCGGTATAGTGCAAATAGTAAAGGTTGATCCGGAAAATATAAAAATAATTAAGAAAATATGCATTACATTTAATAAAGAACATGATTACAAGCTAAGTCCAGTAAAAACTAAATTTGCAATTATTAATAGGCTTATGTTCATCGCGAACAGTTTCCCATATGTATAGCCTATGCTATAACTATACACAAAAGTCAGGACCTAGGTCTAAATAATGCACTGATGGATATCGGTTCTGCAGTATTCACGTGGCACTTTCGAGAGTTACAAATCTGGACGGCTTATATCTAATTAATGTCGACTTTGGAAGTATTAAAGAGCAGGAATCCTTAATTTGTGAATACAACAGACGAAGAAGCATTTACCGTCCAGACTTGTCAAAAATTGTAACATCAAAGCTTACGAGAAAAACCAATAAAGACAGGGAGTGGTCTTTGAGAAAAACTGTAGCTGAAGTTCAAGAAGTAGTACCAGAAAAGAAAGAGGAAGACTACATACAAAAATAAGAAAAGGATTATCTACAAAAAGAAAGGAAATGTCATCAAAAACATAAGTTGTAAAAAAACCAAGTCTCGCTACTCAATTCTTCTATCGTAAAAAGTTGTGAGATCCATGTAATACCAAGTCGGTCAATTTATTCAGTCCCTACTTAAGGGTCCTTCTGTCTTAAGTTATTACTTAATTATCTAACCTAACAACATCTTATAGTGACCATATCAATATTAAAAATCTTTTATGGTTTAAATAAATAGATTGACTTGGCAATCGCACTAAACAATCTAATTTAATATCATATGTTAATGTAATCTAATTTAATGTAAAGATACATTGTGTTTTCATGCGATGGCCAAGTCAGTCCATTTATTTTAAACATAAAAGATTTTTAATGCTGATATGGTCACTATAAGATGTTGTTCGGTTAGCTAATTATGTAATAACTTAAGACAGAAGGACCCTTAAGTAGGGATTGAATAAATTGATCGACTTGGTATTACATGGATCTCACAACTTTTTATGATAGAAAAACTGAGTTGCGAGACTTGGTTTTTTTTTACAAGTTATGTTTTTGATGACATAATTTTTACAATATATCAATCTATGAACACAATATATTAAAAAAATTAACTAGATGGACGAAATTTGGTGTGTGATCTCTACTCTAAATTTATTGATTTCCAGCAAATTCGAAGCGAATTCCATCCTCTTTGCTCGCTGTCTGAATGTAAATAAAGGAAAGAACTAAAAAAACAAAGAAAGCTAAATTGATAAAATTTATTACAAATATACAACAGCTAAAGCATGGATATATATCAAATTTGAAATCAAATCCATTAAGGGGCGATTGTCAATGGGTCTGTACTTTCAGAAGCTTTTAAACGCAATAATTCAAAAATGTAATTATTTAAATGTATGAAATTTGGTTTGTAATGTTGGGTTTTGGGGTTATTTCTACAGTAATTCTGTGACAAATTTTGCTTTTAATCGATTAGAAAAATAGTGTCAGAATTAATTGCCAAAGACCGTATTCTAAAAGGATCTTTCATAATTACCGTTTTCCAATGCGTCTTGTTAATAATACATAAATACATTTAATAAACAATATACGAGCAAGTTTCAAGGTAACCACTCCCTCTGATTTTCCTTAATTTCAATAATTCAATAAAGATTCTTTTAAGTGTTTTACAGCAATGCTTTTCATTGATTTAGTTATTTATTCTATACTGTCTCTCACTATTACAATATAAAATATAATATTTGGAGTAAACTTTATCACTTTTATGAAATTAAAATTAAATTTGTAAATAAAATGAATATAGACTGAACAAGTATAAATATTATCATGGTACAATGTTTCGAACTAGAGAATCGAATGACCTTTAATTTTTTTTAATCATATGACTTTGCTTCATATTATTTCTGCAAATTTACGGCTTCAGATAAGCTGCCCGAGTTCCGTTTTGCAAATAAGCTGAGAATTATCTTTTTTAATTAATCTTTTCTAGTCGACTTCATTCAAACCAGTTATTAATCAAACAATAGTCGATTTCATATACTAATTTAATTACTCTTTTTTTAGATTTTATGACATTTAATTTTTAAATCCCTTTTAATCCCAGGAGATAATTATTACAAACTCCGCTTTCACAAATAAATGCTGCTGTAAGCAGCTTTATTATTTTCTTAATCTTATTTGCCATCGTTGCTGGCATTAAATGAAGTTATTTTCATCAAAAAGGAAAAATAAATTCGATTCCACTGGTTAAATCTTCGAGAAAGAAAAGTAAGAAACGTGAGAAGATATTTAAATCTAATCCCAGCACATTTTCACGAGAATTTATGAAATTATTAAACTGATTCTTTCCGAGTCATCTGCGAAAAGTCGTCAAACCATAAAACTAATTATGGAGCTTATCAGAATAAAAAGGGAATTATTATTTGAATAAACAGCTTCTCCACTAAATGTCTACAAAAGGGTTATTTTCTTACTATAAAAAAATATTATTAGAAAAAAGCACAATGTCTTTAATTTATGGTTCGAAAAACATAGTTAGTATTGAGAAAATGAGAATAAAATACTTTGTAAGGTAATGTGTTGAAGTATATTTATGTTAAACGTTAGAACCTTCTAATAAAAGAATTTATATAAATTTTAAATCTCATAATATGTATTCCTTTTTACACTTAAATAGAAACGTAACTTATTCTAAAATGAGAATAAGATGTCAATTTTTAAAAGAGCAAATTTTAAAAATATTTTAAACTTAATTTTAAAAATTTTTATGTCATTTCTAA
>JAPMOR010087592.1:29388-58928 GCA_026543865.1 Argiope aurantia
TATATATATATATATATAAATGTATAAATGTATTAAATTCATCTTAAAATAATACAATATTGTTTATTTCTGTGAATAAATATTAGTAACAGTTTTTTGGATATTGATGTTAAATTTAGCATAAAACTTCAATTGTATTCACAAAATCATGTATCAAATTTCATACATTGAATCATTTCGTTTTTGAGTTACCGCGCTAACATACTCGTAAAAGTACAGCCCGACAGACGATCCCTTGGCAGATTTGGTTCGAATTCGATAAAAATCAATAGATGTTTAACCTATGTACCAAATATTATCCCTTCAGCTCTATTCGTTTTGTTGTTATCTTGTCAGCCTATTTTCGGATAGCCGGACAAACAGATTTCTTGAGAATAGATTTCTTTCAAAATTTGCTGGAAGTTATAAATTTAGAGTAAAAAATCATATGCCAAATCTCAAAAATTTATCTTGAAGCGTTTTTGAGTTATCATGTTCACAAACATACATAATTCAAAATTACAACAATAGATAATTATACATAACATATACATAACTCATAATTAACGATACATAATTCCAAAAATGTGTTTTTTGGATTCAGGGAGGTTCTAAAATATGGAGATTTATCAAATTTTTGATATCGAATTTTTTGACGATCGCAATACGTATTTTTATATAAATAGTAAACGAGAAAGCAAAAATTCTAATTTTAAAATAAATTATTCTCGAATTATTGCAAATATAAAGATATCATTAATACTTAAAAATTAAAATTAAAAGGGTTGTTTTTAAACATGAAACCCAAAATTATCGAGAGTGTACTTAGCAATTTAATGCAACAGATAACGTTGTAATTAACAGAGTATGTATATGAAACATATAAATTATTGTATATATATTTTATTATTTATAAAAATTCAGACTTCGTGTCAAATAAATCAGGTTTAATTTACGCCTTTTTTAAAATTTAAATATCTTTCTGAATGTCAAAGTATCGAATATTAAAAACAGATATAAAGAAAAACAAACTCATTCAAACTAAAAACATCTAGCTCAGGGAATCAAAAAATGAAAAACTGTGAAAAAATGTTAAATTTATCTTACAAATAATACGATATTGTTTATTTCTGTGAATGAATCTAGTAGCAGTTTTTACTTCACATTATACAAATTCATTCATTCATGCAGTATATGAATCCTATTTGTAATTTTTTCCAATGAATTCATTCATTATAATGGGGCACGTTATGCGAAAATCTACAATATTTTTAAGATATTAAACTTCACATTTTATTTTATATTTCATTACCTGTACAATTAATTTCTCTATATTTTATCACTGCAAATGAAATATATGTGTATATTTTCTTAAGTTTCAAAAGCTACAACATCTTTATATTTATTAAACAAATATATATATATGCATTATTATTACGTCAACTCAAAAGACGAGTTTATTCGAAGAGCAAATTTGAGGATGTAGGAGGTGCAAGGTTATTTTCATGCTGCCATCTAGTGACCTTGTGTGAAAACTATTAAAATTTTATTATAAAAGTTGCATTTGAAAGACACTTCCAATTTTTCAGTTATTTTCTTCTAAATGATGATCAAAAAAACTATTAAAATCCTTTATCTTAATTCTTTTCTTAGATATATTCTTTCAACTGAAAAATAATATAATAATTCAATTATAAATTGATATATATTCATTTGTGATGCTTAATATCTGAATTTCCACACAGTACAACGACATATCAAATGTATATATGTTGTGGAAAAATTATCGTACAAAATATCAAAAATATACCTCTTTCTTTAAATGCATCTGTGTAAACCAAAGTTATATTTTCATAATTTGTAACAGAATATGAATATGCAACTAGCCTTGAATTTCATTAATATAAAGGAAACAGAATAGAAATAATTATTTGAAAAAACGTGTTATACGGAAGATATCTACTGAATTTCAATAAGAATTTTTATATTTTAGATTTAATTTTTGATTGATTCTAACAAATTTTTTCTGTTATAGAAGGCAGAATTATATTTGTTCAATTTATTTTGTATGTATGTAATTAATCTCAGAAATAAACTTTTATTTTCTTTATCTTGGCAAAAGATTTTATGCACTACAATAATTCTTGCTGGTGAAAATGTTTATGAAGTTTTAGCTATTAATTCAATTGATTCATAACAATTTTTGAGCTTAACAGTTTCTCTTCCCTGCTGAATTGCAATACAGTCAATCACTTTACAGCTTGAAATATTTAGGTTTTCATATAAAATTTTATTGGATTCGAAGATAATTTTAGATCATTTTCAATAGCTCCTTCACAGAAAATTATCTAATCAACAGACTCAGCCACTTTGATGCAATGACTAATTGGACTAAAATGATAAAATTCAGAACTTCATGACTCAGTCATTTTTTTATCACAAAAGAGTGCGTTTTATTAAGTGTTAATGTTTCAAAAATAATTTACTAAATATTAATAACAAAAGTGGTTAAATATATAAGAATAACGCAAAATATAGTTCTTTATGTCATTTAAAATATTTTCTTACTGAAACTATACATTTATCTCTAATTGCTTAGAATGGGTTATTAGACAACAATTTGAATTGACACTCTGCATAAGAAATCAATCATAAATATCTGAAAGCCAGTTTTTAAAAAATTAAAAGAAATTATGAATTAAAATGAAAATTAAACTGTTGCAGTCTTCTCTTACAAATAGCAAAAATTAAAACTGGCTTATTATTCAATACATTATTTAAAATTATATAAAACTAATTATTAAATATTTCTTAACAGATTCTCTAGCACATAATCCAATTTCAACAAGCTTTCTCCCTATTAAAATACTATCGTTATTGTTATGAAATATTCTTCGTGTTTTGGCAGCACTTTAAACTTCTGCCAAGCTATGTTAATAGTTGGAAGAAATATTACATTTAATTACCTTATATATTTTCTGATGTAATCATCCATTGAGTTCTAACTTGCTCATGTGCACAATGCTAATTTCATTTTGAAACTTATGCTCATATTACTCGATTTACTCAGAAATTTAAATATTAAACAACATAAACAGTGTAACAACGTAGTTACATGGTTGATTTGCCGTGTTACTGTGACGTCATATGAGTTGTAATCACTTCACATTGCAAAATAATTACTAGTTAGTTAGTCAGTCTGAAATTTTACTTCATATTTTTTTTAAATTACTAACCAAATTCTGATATAAATTATTTGAATTGTGAATTTGCAAACAACACTGCTCTAAATGTAACTTAGTGAGAACAATATAATAAAGAAAAGAGAAGTCTAGTTATTTAAAACAAGAAAACCTTTTTCCCTTTGGTTAATTAGAGAGGTTATTGAAACAACATTAAATTTAGCATTATATAAGTTAATTCTTAGAGTGAACCCCCATTTCTAGTAAATCATAATAGAAAAGAATCTCAAAATATCCTATAATATTTAGAAAATTCGTAATAAGAAAAATAAATGAAAAATTATTTGTTAAATTTCGTAATTTTTCATAGATTAGAAGCAAAATCATTTTGTGATGACCAATAACATTACCTTAGATTAAAACTATATCTACTTATATTTTTCACATTTCAGTATTTACAGCAATAATAAAAAAAATTTCAAAAAACATACTACACTTTTTTTTTTCAAAAAAATACACAATTTTATGCACACTAGATTTTTATTGGCACTTCTAAAAAGCACTGAGCAACTTCTCACGACATATAAACATCAACAATTTAACATGTTTCAAAAACAATTTGATCAATTCAAGCTTCGTTAAATTCATAAACATACATGCATCTTGATTAATAATACTTATTTAATTAGTTCTCGATCACATAAACAATTTAAAGATTTCAATAAAAGAATTAAATATCCCTGAGAATGGTTTTTTTTTTTTTTTTTTTTTTTGCAAAACAGCTTTTGATCGTTATAAGGTATTTTAACTTAATAAGAACATACATAAAATATGTTTCAAATCGCATTTTTTTTCCTTGAAAGCATTGTAATGAATCGATTCACAGATAGAAATGTAAGTAAAGTTTATAATCGATCCAATGTTTCAAACTGCGAGTTACACGTAAATTTCATATAAAGTAAATTTACAAAAGATTTCGAACAGTTCCTGAAGATCAAAAAGAGTCATTGTCTAGAAAAATTTACTTCGCTTTCCCGTTTCTTGGCGAAATATCGTTGTGAATGATATCTTGTTGCATCACTTCAGGTGGAGGAGGCTCGACGATAAACAAAGCATCGGCGACATTTTGATTGGCTGTTCCAGGCTCATTACTGCGGATTACGGCCCTGTATCCATTGCTATCGGCTGTGTATTCCACTTTTCTGTAAATACCAGTTGGATCCATGTATCCATAGCTGCCTTTAACAACACCGGTACCATCGGAAGCTTCGCTGCGGTACTGGCTCATACCGAAACCATCCTCCAGTTCATACCCGAACTGGTAAGGTTTGGAAGTGTAAGCCACATCCTGTTCAAATCGGTCAGAACCGGCTCTGGAAAGAGATTGAATCGAAGGAATCCTGCGTTCCTTGTCCTGGAGTTGCTGATTTTGAGGTACGGGAACTGATTGAACCATTGCCACCACCAAGGATAGTAAGCAAATGATCGAGAACATCTTTTCGGAAGGGATGGCTGTAATGGACTGAGTGAACTTTACTGAAGCACTTCAATTTATATATCGGAATGTGCGTGATATGGAAGGCTTAGCCCTTTTGCTATTATGCTCGTCTGGAATAAAAATCTTTGGAACACGCAATTCGAGCAAAGACCTATTTAGGAATGCCAAATGTTTGTTTTCTTTTGGAGTAATGGCAGAATGAGTCCAGTCTGATATTGGGTGAATTGACCTTTATAACTGATGCCACTGGGTGTGATACAACATAATTTATTACAAGCCGGAGCGTGCAGAGTTGGTTTTATTATGTTGCAAATGTGGCCTTTCGATTGTCATGATATGCTCAAGCATGAATAGAACTCGTAAATCTTCGAAATGCTTTCAAATGCATTAAAATAAATATTATGTGAATGCGGACTTTTTCATGTAAGTGCCTCGTGTCCTTGTAAGATAAATAATACGTCCGTAATTAATTTCTGAACTTATTTAATCTAGGATTTTCCAATTTCAGAGAAATATTTGTTTATTTTCATACTCAATGTTAAATAAAGAATTTAAGTCAATAGATTATTGAAATAAAATTTACTCAACAAGTTATAAATTGATTATTATTCTTATGAGAAAGTATGATAAGAAGAATTAGAAAGGATAATGAATTATAATTACTTATATATAATTATAATCATATTTAATTTATTCAATCTCTAGATTAAAGTAATATTAAAAATTTTATTTTATTTTGTCTACACTAAAAATTATTTATCTGCAGTGTTACAAAATTAGAATTTATAAGAATTCACATGTAACGTCTACGTAACACTGTTGGGACCCTAATATAATTTCATTTATTAGGCAGCAATACAGCAAGAAAAAACATTCTTTTAAGAAAAAGAAGATTATAAATATAATTTTATAATTTAATACTTTTAATAAAGAATATATAGTTTTATAATTATAATAATAAAAATAAAGAATAAATTAATTTCAATAAATAAGTTAACTTAAATAAATTAAAATATTCAGCACTCTGAATGCAGGCATAAAATTTCAAAATAAGCAGAATATTTCACATCTTAAATACTAAAATACTATTTTTCCCGAGTTCGAACATTTTTTAATTTCTTTTTAAGTTGAGTACATTAAATAGCAAAAAGTTTTTCCCGTGAGAATTTAGCCTCTCATACAATTATCAACTTAATGATCATTGAGGACATAAAATACAGACTGTTTTACAAATGGGAAATTATTTAAAAATAAACAATAACTTTTTACAGTGTTTTCCTTGGGCTTTAGATTGCTGGCGATATTTAAACATTATGCTAATAGTAAATTCGATGAATCTGAAAATAATTCAAACTAAAAGTTCTCAAATAGCGAAACTCTAAAATACTTATTAAGTTTTTACACATGAAAACTGGCAGCTTAAAAAGCTTTACAATTCGTACAAGAAATAATGCCTTAATTTTTTTTTACCTAAGGTATTTTGGATTGTTTATAAATAGCTAAATAGCTCAATTAAATTAATGCCTTGTTTTGAAACTATTCTGTTTTATATTCCGAAATATAATTATTTGATTGGTTCGACAGATCAAATATAAATATTTAAAAGCATTTTAACAACTGCTTTTTTCACATTTATTTAATTACATGTAGAATTTTCATGTAAAAGATTCCTATCTTGAATAAAACGGAAGGTATCGGCGTGCATAACCATGCGTGTGCACGAGTGTTGGGGCTCTACATACCAGGTCGTTTGAACTAAAACTATAAAATTTGGCCCATGTATACTTGGAAATGAAATGTAAAACAAGGATCATTTTTTTCTTTTGAAATTTTGATTTGAGTTTAATTAATATAAAACTAAGCGCAATTAAATCTTTTTTTTTTCACGATAACTCCAGAAAATTTTATTGCAAAATATAATTTCTATATTGTTTTAAAATTCAAAAAATTTGGTGTGAATTATACCATTTTAGCTGCCGTAAAATTTTTTAATCAAAATTCAACTAAGTTTTAAGGATGTTTTAAGTACATTTTACAACAGTCTCTAAGTGTTATAAATAAAATCAAAATCTTTTTCATTTTCGATCGTAATATTTTAGTTTGGTTTTTTATTTTCATTTTGTTGTGATCAAAATCAGAAGATTCAATTAATTTTTCCGGATTGCAGTTAGCGCAAGTTTTTAATAAAAAAAAAGTTTTGAATACTGTGGCAATTACAATTAAAGTTTAATTTTTTTCGTTTTCTTATTACAATATCCCAATTTTATTATTATTATTATTATTTAGAAAAAAATTTCGTTGAATAATTGTTTGATATATTACATAATCAGAGAAATTTTCTGAAATATAATTTGGATTATTTTTATCTCTTTCCTTGTACTTTAAAACAAACATATTAAGCAAATTATTTAGTATTTAGTAATCAAGTTACTGGAATAGTTGAAGTTCCATCCCTTTCTATTTAAAATCAAATTTCAAATTACAGATAAAATGAAAGAAAGAGGCGTATAGCACAACATATAAGGCTTCTAAAATAACTATCAAAATTCAAAATTTATAACTGATTTCCTGAAGAAATACAATGTACATAAAACTGAATAAATATTTTACGTATCAAATAATATCAGCGAAATCAACTATTTCTTTGGCTCAATAACTGTCAAAAACGTAAAATCTATAATAACAATTAATTTAATTTGTTTATATTTGCAATAATATTGTTTCACTCATTCGATAATTGACAAAACATAAATTCTATAGCAACAACTAATTCATTTAGCTTATGTTCGTAATAATATTATTTCATTTATACAACAAATGGAAAATATAAAATCTATTACACAATTAATTTAATTAGTGTATGTTTAAATAATCTGCATATTATAGTTGCTTACTTCATATGTGTGTGTGTGGTTTAATGTTTAATGGTTTGAAAAATGAAATTATTCCCTGTATTTATCACATGAATATTAATCTCCTTTCTTTAGGAATCACTGAAAATGTTTTCTGGAATCAAAATTGTATGTCAGTCAAGAATTTCAAAAGACTTGGCTCAAAAGCATTTTGTAATATATTATTAACCTCTAAAAGATGCTCTCAAAATCTTAAAAGAAGGTTTGCGATAATCCTAGCAATATTAAATAATTGCTTTTGTCAACCAGGTGACTCACCAGGGGTATTGCTTATATTTAATTTGTCAAGCCACTTAGGTATAATTTCAGTCAGTTTTTAAACATTAAAGTAGTGTTATTTTGTCAAACATTAAAGCAGTCAAAATTTAAAGCAGTGTTATTTTGATTGCCTTACATATGTTCTGTTCATTGTGTACATGAACCATTTTAATGGAGGCCAACCTTACGACATCATAGTGATATTAAAGAAAGTTAAAAATCCGGTATATCTAAATTTCACGGTAAAGTTATTTCACTTTTTTACCTAGTTTGTAAACTACATAGGTTCTTAAACTGAATTCTTTTCCTTTAGCTTTCAACTATGAAAGAAAATCATGAAATTAAATATTTCATGAAGCAATGAAAATTTCAAGGCAACAATGTAATTTATTTTTGAAAATCAGTGGAAAATATTTTTTTAATTCCAAAATTTAGGAGAAAAAAATTGTAGAATTATTAAATTAGTATCATTCAAAGACATTTTATTTTAGAGCAATAATATTTTTTAAAGTTATGAAATAAATGCGAATATTCAGCTTAATTTTCACAAAATTAATTTCACAAAGTTAATTTCACATAAACACTTTCCCATCCTCCAATATATATAAACATATATATGCTCTAAATTTGGTATCTATAGGTAAAATGGTCTGACCTGTAGAATACAAAAATACAGACACACATACAACCCTTTTTATTGTCAGTACAGATGAATAACAATTCTAAGATTGTTTAATAGTCTTGAAAAAAATTAAATAATTCCATGGATTAAATTTTCTAAAATCAGAGGTAGTTTTGTAGTTAAAAGCCAAAACCGAATACAATTTAAATTACATTTAAAAATCTAAATACAATTGATTTCTGAAGATATCGCAAAAACATTATAAAAAATTGCAATAAAAATTTTAACACGAAAATCAACTTTAAACAATATTTATATTTAGTACTTGTAAATAGGTCCAACTAGTTTTGCAAAGAAACAAATGCTATAAATAGGTATTGCTATATTTTATTTCTTTTACTAACAATGTTGTATGCATGTACATATGTCTAGTAATCTGTTAGTGCTAAACATACCAGAGTTTTAGACACAAAATTATAAAATTTAGCAAAAAATACTTTGAAGGTTGAGAATGTGCATCTCTGAAATATATTTTTGAAATTTTAATTAAAAAATGAAGTGAAATTTTAGTGTGTTTCAGCGTAAACTTTCGAAAATATTACTTCACAAAGATAAATTACAAAAAACTCTCTTTTTTAATAATATTAGATTATTTGTCGTGCAATTTTATTCTTTAATTTGGCAAATTTTTAAAATTTATTTTTAGCATAATTTTCAATTTTAGATTTCATTTTTACAATTTCAGCCGTTTTCATTGATTCTTCAATTATTTAAAAGTGTGACTTTTACCATTATTAATATTAAAGAAGATTGATTTTGTTTTTTATCTGAACATTTAGATGAAGAATATATACATTCATCTCAAAACAGTAAGGTATAGATCTTTAGAATACTTTCACACTGAAATGTCCGAATGAGTTTAACACCTTGACTGCCTTGAGAGTCACCGGTGAGCTGCGGATCCATGTAAATTTTATTAAAGAAGTTCAGCGCAACAGTTAAAGTGTTAAATTACCTTTTTTTATTTATGACGCTAAAAATGGTATGATAATAAGATAAATACATGAACTGTCATCGCCAATTATCTCATCAGATTTCCTTATGGCCTCACAATATCGATAGCATCAACGAACTATTCCCTGATTTATTATTAGTACTGACGTAAGAACACTTTGTCAGCGGAGCAGAACAATTCAAGAAGTCAAAGACAATAAAATGGGTAATTTCCACAACAATCAAAAAACACTTTCATCTTTCGGTCACTGAAACACATTCCTGCACTTTTTAGATCATGAGATCTATTCTAGTTCCTGGAGCAATTTAGTCACAATTTTATGTCCCGAAATTCTCAGAAACACTCACAATACACCCATTCCATTATTCCTTACTCTTTCTCCCTCACGATTTGAGATTTCGAGGTGACCAACTTTCGGACATAAATGACACCTGGATCCATCATAACTGTTATCACAATATCCAGTAACTCTTCGAAAGTAAGTCAAAATTCCACCTTTCCGATATAAAAACTCATTGCTGACTCTGGCAAGACACCTTAACAGATTATTCACACTTCAGTTAAGAATGGTGTCCTTCGAAATCGTGACAGCTATTCTTTTCTGCGGATTGTCATCCATTTTCTTGGTTAATTCTGCAGTTTTACCTACTGATTCCTCACAAGTTCCTATCGATAGTGAACCAGTGGTTTTGGTGAATCCAGCGAATGCTTATATTTTCGGATACCAATCTGATGATGGTTTGGGAACGACTCAACATCGCCACGAGGTTGCTGATGGATCTGGGGTTGTGAAAGGTACTTATGGTTACAGGGACTCTTTGGGGATCTTTAGAACTGTGAATTATACAGCTGACGCCAGTGGTTATCGGGCAGTGATTCGCTCCAATGAGCCAGGATTTGCAGCTCAAAATTCTGGAGATGTAATTTACTTGGCTGACTCACCAAGTCCTATTTTAGCTCCACCGATTGCTGTGAGAGTGAAGCCACCAACTAAGTGAGAGTTCTTTAATTATGAAAAATGAAGAATTACAACTTGTTGATACATCAGATTGTTCTGGCTGCCCTCATCAATTAGAATAATGCTGCAATTCACCTGAGTGAAATCTCCATAAGGTTAAACGATCACCTCAGAACTGAAGGGGAAGTTTGATGTTTGTGTTTTGAATAAAATGAGTTAGAAAGTCTTTTAGACTCTCATAACTAACAGAAAGATATTATCAATTTTCATTCACCAAAACATCAACTTACTTTTGAACTGATTACTTTTGAAACTGTGATCGGTTCTTAAATAATCAACAGTTGACGATACTGTGTTGTATAATTATGAGTAAACTCCATTACATATTATTTTCTTTTAATTTTTATAGTGATTTCTATTTATTCTGATTTGCAATTTAAGAAAATTAGATTTTTATAATTATTTATATTTTGCTTTACTTGGAATTGTATGAGTAATTTTGATAATTAATGACATTTTGTTTTACTTGGAATTGCATGATTATTATTTAAAAAGGAATTGATATTTTAAATAGTTTTAAATAGTAACAATTTCTTTTTAAAAAGTGAACTTCATGTTAAATGGTAACTTCAATGTTCAAGCTTAATATTATTTTGAGAAATACGGCCATATTTTAAAGTTGTGATTTCATTTAAAAATTTGAGTTGTAAAAGTCATCAGTCTTAAAAGAGATTCATTTTTCACTTTACAAATATGATTTAATAATACTGATAGTTTCAAATTTGATATTGTGATTTACCATATGTTTTAGATAATATGGTTATATCTGGACTCTCACTTCTTAAAATTTCTTCCAAACGAAGAAACTGAATAAGGAATTGATACTTTAAAAATAGAGTTGAATTATAATATTTCTTTAATTCAATTGTTGAAATTTATTTTTATTAGCATTTTTAAAATGTAATCTATTTAATATGTTTGTTCAATAACAAGTTCCTTCAAAATTATAAAATGCACAATTATTTTTAAATTTTTTTCAGAAATATCTACATAATATATTCAGCATTTTATTTTCCATTGTCATTTCGGAGTTCTTCCTTACTCTCTATTTTTTCTACAGCAATAAATTTATATTTATTTATCGTTTCATTCATTTTATTATCTATATATCACAGAAATTATTGGAAGTTTCATATTTTTTAAATAATAATAAGCTGCTAAAAAGTATTTTGATTAGCAGCTTTTTAAATTACATTTAATATAATTGAAATAAAAGCTATAAGACACCACTTATTTAATGGTATAATATTTTCGTTATTTTTTAAATGGATTGATCAAAGAGAATTTTCTTAATTTGTTTTGTATATGACTGCATTTGAGATTATGTGTTTTCACTCAAATACTTTTGTTTACTTCGTTAAAAATTTAGAAACAGTTGCAATTTAACGTTTACATAATTTCAACTTTATTCTAATAAACACATATGCTAAAATCAAATTTTATTTCTTAATTATTTGCGTTAACATATAGTAAGTAAATTTTGTTAATCAAGGCCTTTATTAAATACATTGTGTGAAATATAAAATTCATAAGTTAAGAAACTTTTAAAAGTTTCCGACGTGCAGATATTACACATGTTTAAATTTAAATTGTTATTAAATTATTGTTTCATTTACATAATTATTTAAAATATCTAAATATTTCTGGAAAATATCACGATTAAAATTTTTCAAATAGAAATGTTGTGTGAAATTGTGTTGAAGTTTTATTAACACGAAACATTAAAAAAAATAAAATAGAAGATGAATTTATCAAAATAATAATTCAGAAAAATGAATCATAATAACGAATTAAATTAAAAAGTAAAAAAGGAAACGAAAAAAATTGCAAGGTAAATCTGAACTTCAGATTGTTTAATTAACAAATTTCAAGAAAAAGAAGTCCATAAAAATAGCATTTTACATTTTTGTTAAAAAGTGGAAAGTTGATTAATTTAATGGTTTTCTACTTTTCAGTAAGTTTGTAATTCAATATAAATATTATAGAATTTTCAAACCAATTATTTCCTAGAATTTAATAAAATCAATCAGCTAACTAATAATTAAGTACTACAAATGTTAAAATAATGCTATCAAGAACACGCAAATGGATAAAATTCCATAAATCTAAAATATTAAGTGAGTGAAAATAATAATAATTGTGAAAAAATATATTTTGTGAAAGAAAGGAATCAGTCAACGACTACAAAGGTCCATCTTTGTAAATATGAAACTAGCGCATATAAATAAAAGTATATTAAAAAATTCTTTCTTTTCTTCGTTAAAGGGAGTAATTTAAGCACATTTACTTTAAAAGATCACTGAATCGTTGAAATTATAAAACAATAATTTATATTGAAATTAAAAGGAAAAATTAAACAAAACTGTAAAAAAATGATAAAACTTTTCTTATTACAAGCTAAATATTTTATAAAAGAATCGGGTATTTTTTAAGAATTATGGGGGATTACATCTTTTGAATCCCAAAATAACATAACATTAATCTTGCTTATAATAATTAATTAAGAATATTAACAATAATATATCAAAAATAATTTAAGCGATACTTGATTCTAACTTTAATGAGTTTCGTTGCATGGACTTAATAATTAAATGAAAACAAAAAATTAAACAAATTTTAGAATATTACAAAAAAAAATTTTGAAAGTTGGAATCTCCCTAAAATTATGGATCCTCTAGGCAATCACCTACTTTGATTATTCAATAATCCGGACTTGGACAAAAACAAAGGGAGTTTATAGAAACTACAAGAGTAAACAAGAAAACATCTTATTCTTAAAGTTAAAAAAGTCTTCAAAAAGGAAATATCATTTATTCTTTCCCGTTCAAAACGGGTAGTTTACGACACATTAGCAATAATAAATTTTAAACTTTGGTTATAGTTCATTTTGAAATTTATTACAACCATAACTTTGTTTTATTCCTGGCGTTTAAAGAGCTCATTTTAATTTACAAGAAATAATATTTAAGAAAATATTGTTGGCTTAAAATACTTTTCTGCATATTCTTCGGAAATGGGATTGTCATTTGAAACGGAACGATTTGTATTTCATTTGGCACAAATCAGTTTGGTATCAGTTCAGATAGAGCAGAAAGTATTTTTTAAATTAAAAATATACTTTGATTTAATAGAGTTTCTTAAGGAAAAAATATCTTAAATCAACTGAAATACTACTTTTTTATGATTTTGAGTAAGTAAAAAGTAATAAGCTGAGAATTAAAAATGATTCAAATCAAATACAAAATATATTCTTATCAAATACGAAAGTTTATGAACATGAGCACATAAAGCTTTGTGATTATTTGATTGTGTCAGAATTACTAATTGAATCAGAAAAAAAAATTTACTGAAGCTTACTCAAGAAAAATTATGAATTTATTGAATTTTTCTTTAAGAAATTGCCCTTACAAAACTTAGAAGCATTAATTCTGAATTAACTTCCTTCGACCTTACATGAGAACAAAAGACATAACGAATACAAAACCTAAAATATAAGATACAAGCCAAATTGTGTCAATAAGTCTAAATACATATGTATATAAATAATAAGGATGCAATTTGATTCCGACATTTTCAAGATCTTTCCGTAGCATTGCTTCTTTCATTTTTAAATTTAATTTAGTTGCTGATATTAGATATACTTAATGTCGTTTATTAAAATAAAATATTTTATTTACAAAATAATTCTAATCCATTTTAGGTTTCAAACAGTGATTCAACTTATTTATTGCACGCAGGTTTCTTAAGTGAGGCAATATTTATCGCTTCTTGGAGAAGATATCATATAAGCACTTTTAAATATTTGTCAATTAATCTGAAAAGTTTTTTATTGCATCACTGTAAGGCTTAAATGAAAAAAAAATGCTTTTCAATTACTTTTATGCAAATGTTATTAAATAATGGTACATAAGCAAAAGGAAAAAATATTAACCGTTTATGTTAACAATTTTTCAAAATAACATTTTCTAAGTCATTTGTTTTATTAAAAAAATTATTTGCATGTAATGTTAAATTTTACACTAAAAATGAAAAATGATCCTTTTGCCTTTTTTATTCCTTATTTCATTGATATTTAACTATAATTATTATTAAGTTCATTGATATTTAACTATTTTTCAATGAATACTGGTATTCATTGAAAAATTCAAAATCTCATTTGTATCTAAATATTTAATTATAAATTAATTTTTTGCCAAATTTTACGATTTAATTTCTGCATTTTATTCCTTATTTCATTGATATTTAACTATAAAACTAACAAACTGTTTGTTACATTTTTTGTATTTTGTAAAATTAGATAATGACATTTTTTAAGATATTTAGAATTAGATTCATAAGGGAAAAAATCCTAAAATATTATAAATTCTTCACTACTGATTGAGAAAATGCATTCGAAGTTTAAAATATGGAAAATTTATGCATAGCAAGACAAAAATAAAGTTTCAGGTCAGTAAATGCAATTTGACTAGAGATGAATACATTTGAAATGCTTGAAGGCCTAAACACACAAGGAATTCATCATCCATGTCTTTTAAACAATTCTATCGAACCATAGAAAGCTATAACACCTTCATATTTGAAAATCAACGCATATATATTCAAATTGACAAACTTCACCAACAAAAATCATACAAAAACTAACATGTATAAATACGACCAAGAGAAGTTCTCTAAACATCAATTGCTTCACATCCTAGCATAAATAATCATGTCTTTCCTAACTTCAGTTGTCATTTTGTGTACTACGCTTCTTTTAAATGGGGCTCATGCGCAATTCGTACAATTGAGTCAACATGAGGTACAATTACCACAGTACAAGTATGGGTATGAATTTGGAGATGGATTGGGAATGAGCCAATATCATCATGAATCTGCTGATGGCACAGGTTCTGTTATAGGCAGCTATGGATACCAAGACAATGTTGGAGTCTACAGAAATGTGGAATATACTGCAGGTGCTGATGGTTTCAAACCCATTATTAAGAGCAATGAGCCTGGATTGTCCAATCACATCGCAGCTGATGCACCTTACATTGTCCAGAATCCACCACCAGCAGCAGTTCTTCAAGGACTGAGACCTGTGCGAATCATTCCTTTTGCACTCTTGAAATAACATGTTGACATAGAAGAAGCATGTGCTCTGTTCCAATACTCGATATAGAGTTTTATATACAATTTGCTCTTAATATTCTTAGAAGTTAATTTTTCCTGAATGTATAAATTTCATCGATATAACATGAAAAATTTAACCAGTGTTGCCACCATTTTAAAACAAATTCTTGATTTCTTTAATATAATAAAGTTATATTAAGAAATTAAATCGCCTGATATTTTTTAAATGTTTATTTTGCCTTGAATGCTGGGTTGCATATCCAGAAATTTTAAATTCTGGATCTGTGAACATTGAAATGTTAAGTGAAGTAAAAATTTAATATTAAAAAAAGTGAAACATTAATACATTTATAATCATTTTGAATCTAAAATCAACTTGAAAAAGATAATTTTTAAAAATATATTTCAGATCAAAAACAAATTCTAAATTTATAATATAATCTAAATTTATCTAAATTATAATATAATTCTAATTTATAATATAATTCTATCTAAATTTATAATATAATTCTAATTTATAATATAATTCTATTTAAATTTATAATATAATTCTAAATTTTAAATTTATAATTTATAATGAACATTTTTTGCAACATATTTTCTCAACTGCATAAGTAAAAATGGGACAATTAAATTAAATGCATATTTTTACTTTCTTTTGAATATGAAATCAATCAAAGCAGTAATAATTGTTCTTCTGTATAATTTATTTAAATTCAAATCATTATTATTATTATTATTTTGTTTGCATTATTTGAGTTGACTTTTTTTTTAATAAAAATGTTTGAAAGTCTTTACAATTTGCTTTTCCCTCTATTTTGTGTGTTAAGATATTACAAGTGATGTACGGAATTCATTATTTCTATTTATTGATATTTTTCTAATTATAATTTTTTTTTTCTCTCTCTCTAGGCCTATCATGCATCAACAAGACGGAATACAATTAGAATTAATGCTTGGAAGAAATTTTTCAAAGAATGAAAAATCTTCTGTGGAGAATTCTTTATTCCATGGCAAATTACAATCTGGATTCAAAACTGATCAAAGTACTGGATTTATTCCTAAAAATACAAAGCAATATTTGTATAAAAAGTCATATCAAGAAAAAAAAACAGGGCTGAAAAATTCAAAATCTGGAAGTAGTAATGTAGACTGTTGTGAGACATTTCATGATAATCGTATGGGCAAGAATAAGAATAATGTAGCTAAGTTGGCAAGCTATGATGTTGCTTCTTTGATGGTTCTGAAATCTACAACAGGCTTCTTTGATTCTCATTGTCATATTGATTTATTGTTTTCTCGTGAGAAGTTTCAAGGTACATATGCTGATTATATGGCTCAGCATAAAGATAGTTATCCGCAAAGCTATAAGGGTTGTATAGCAGTCTTCTGCAGGCCATTTACATTTGCTAAGGTAAGGATTTCATTAAATTGTTTTTTTAAATCTATCAGCTTAACTTTTTTAATATCTTAATATACATCTAAAAAATTGCCTTAAAAACAATCTGAAACAAGGTTTTTTTAGTACTCAACATTTTTCAAAAATTGTTACATAATAATATGAGTTTGTACTTCAGTTCTATTCAGATTTAATGAAAAAAAAAATTTGTTCCTCTCTTATGCCATTTAAAAAAATTTTCTTTAAAAACAATTATTTTATTTGTGACTGAGATGTACGTTTTCCATTTTCAAATCTTTTCTTAAATTTTAATAGATTTAAGGCTAAATAGTATGCATGTATGATTTTTACAAAAGATATTTATGATTTAATTCAAAAATGTTTTTCTTGTTTTCATGTCAGATTGTTTAGACAACTATATTCTTGTTTGAAAAAATACTAATGGATTCTTCTTCCCTTTCAAACTAAAATAGAAAATGTGTTTATATAAAGGTTACATTCAACATACATTTCTTCTTTACAGAAACAAATGTGGCAAAAACATCTTGAGCAAGATAATGTTTGGGGAGCTTTTGGTTGTCACCCAAAATCAGCGAAATTTTATGATGGCAAAACCGAGGAAGATTTGTTAAATGCTCTGAACCATCCAAAGGTTAAAGCCCTAGGTGAAATTGGATTGGATTATTCAAAGGGGTAAGTTAGATGTTTAAATCACCTTTTAATTTTTTACAAATTCATCTCATTCCATATCAAAATTTCACTGTTCATTCAAAATTTCCCTATTTAGAGAGAACCAATTGCTGCTGTGATAACTATTATAGCTTTTCTAAGGATAATTAAAAATTGATTATAATTAATGATACAAATGGTTCAAGAAATAAGTTCATTAGTTCTGCCAGACGTATAAAAGTGTATGTAAATACCATCTAATAATATGAGACCTTTGTTTTCTGTATTATCACTCATACTTCAGTAATGATTTTTGTTTTGGTGATCATAAAAACCAAAAAAAGTTGCATTTAATTACTTCATACTATTAAAGATCTTCTCTGTCTTCATTTCTAATATAAAAGCTTTAGATTTTCTTGTCATTACGCTTACAGAAATTTTCTTATTCGTTTCCACCGAAAGAAAATTTGTTGCAGAGATTCTTGTGAAACTGCATCTGTGTTGGGTAGATATTTTGTCTTATTTTACTACTAAATTTTTGAGAATGATCTTGAGTTACAGCTTGATTCAGCTGGCCTTTAAATTTTATTTATCTGAAATCTCCCTATAAAATAAGAGAGTAAGTTAATCTGTTTTGTTTATAGTTGGTTTTATTGAATTTTCAGATTAATAAATAATTTTTGTCTTTCCTTCTTTAGAAATAAGTGTTCAAAGTTAGAACAACATCATGCATTTAGAAGGCAACTAAGAATTGCCCAAGAAAAAAAACTGCGGCTGGTAATCCATTGCCGGGATGCTGATGCTGATACTATTAAAATTATGCATGAAGTAAGTAAAAATGTTATAAATAATTCTCATCATGTATAGGTAATCTTAACCTTTATTTATCTCATTATTTACTAATTATCAATATAATGATTATTTCACCAAATATGTTTTAATTGGTATCTTGATCATGTAAGATACATTAAAACTTTATTGCAAGCTTGAAATCCTTGTATTTAAAAATTTAATACTAAGAAGAAGGATTTGCTTCCATAGTGTTAATTTTATAAAAGATTTGAGTATTTTAACATCGCCAACAAGGTATTTCAACATACGTTATTTTAAAAGGTTATAAGAATTTCAATTATGTTGATTGCAATAATTCTTGTGTAATATGATTTATTGAATTTTCACCTATTTTTATGACAATGAAGTACATTCAGTTTAAATTTATTAACTTATATCCGTTTTCTAGATTTTCATGAATGTTATTAGACAACAGAGAAGGAAAAGTTTCCTTCTCCCTTATTAATTATTTTGAACTGAATATTTTTTCATTCATTAAAAGTGAATATCGTAAGATAGTTTAAGAAGCATTAGTAGTAGCTGTTGTTTTTTTCTAATGGCACTTGAAATAGATAAGACCACTGACTTTAGAGAAAAGCAGTTATAGTTTTATATATAATGCTTGTTGTATTGCAGCTGTATTTTTGTCTCAATGCCTGAATGGCATTTGGGGTTTAATTTTTTTAGGACTGTGAGTCTTTAATAAATGATTATAAAAATATTTCCTAAATGTAGTTCATGCATCATTGGCATAATGAATCATATTTTTATATGCATATATATGTATATTTTCTTTTAGATACTACCTAGAGACACGATTTTCCACTTGCATTGCTTCACTGGTAGCTGGGAAATGGCTCAAAAGTGGAGGCAAGAATTTCCTAATGTTTTCATTGGAATCACAAACTTGGTGACATTCCCTTCTGCTACTCCAACTCATGAAGTTGCTCGGCGGTTGCCTTTAAACCGTCTGTTACTAGAAACAGATGCACCTTATTTTGTACCTTCAGTGGTGAGTGTCTTTTTTTTTTTTATTTATTTTTTCATCTTTCCACAAAATGTCATATATATATAAATATATAGCTTTAAAATATATATAATATAATATATACTTTAAACAGTATTTCTGAATGCTGAATATTTCATTCTAGTGTACAGTGTCTTTCAAAATGTTTTGCTCCAAAACTAAAAACCTTAAATTTATTTGTTATGAGCAAATTTATATTAATTTTTTTTATTTAATATACAATTGTAATTTTAACGTAGTGTGGTTATTCTTAGATTAGGATGTTTTTGCATTAGAAATTTTACATTTTATCTTCGCAAAAATATAGCCCAAAAACATTTTCATTTCTTTATAACATGAGATTATTCAACTTTAAAATGATCTAAGAACTATTGGATAAAGGTACAAATTTATTTATAACTAGAAGGATAACTATTATAACTTTTACAAAATGCTTTGACTTGCTATGAATCAATTTTTAATACTCTATTTATTTTTTAATTAATATTTCTTTTGCGTAGGTTCCTAAAGGTACTAATTCTTCCCACCCTGGTATGGCCATACATGTTGCAGCTCACATTGCTGCACTTAAAAAGATTTCTGTCGATACAGTTCTACAATGGACATCTACCAACACACAGATTGTCTACAACATAACATAAAAGCTTCATTCTACTGTGATAATCAAGTCTAAGGATGCTTACATAATCTACTGCCATGAGGTTATTCATGATATTTTTCTCAGGATGGAATCCTCAAGAACAAACTGGATTGCTGTAAACCGTACAGAGAAATGTTTTTTGCTTCAGTTGATATTTTCTACCACTTTCAAGCTACTGATCATTTATTTTGTTATGAAATAAGAAATTTGTGTGCGTATATTACACAAGAGATTTATTTTTTGTCAATGAATCTCCTAAATTGACTATTCAAGCATTTGGCTTACAGTTAGCACTATGGTGGGTGTGATTTTTGGGAATGCAAGTTGAACTACTGTGAAATGTCAGAATCTTCTGTTTATACCTGAAAACAGAATCCCTGAACAGTCCACTTCTGAGTAAAATGACAAAATCATTAAAAGATCATAATTGTGATTGCTGTGAAATTTTTTGTTTAATATGCCTTGATTAGTTCTAGAAATTAGTTGGCACTAAATTTTTTACATCTTATACATGAGTTTTTATTTTCTACTATCAAGTGTTCCTGTTGTGTCACTTTTTATTTTTTTTAAGTAGTACACAACTTGTGTGTACAAATTTGTTATAAATAAAATGTTCTTTAATTTGAAATTCAAATTAAACAAAAAATTTATAATTTGCTATTTAATTTGCAACCCTAATTATTCTGGCAAGATATTTTTAACATTTAGTTTAATAATAAAAAAATTGTGATTCTTTTATTTAACACTAAATTTATTGTTAAATTTACAATTGATTTCAGTAAGAAAGCACTAATAATCTAAAGTATGTGAATAGTTTAATGAATTTTAAATGAAATGCAATGTTTAAAAATTATTCCCTACTTTCCTCTGTCTGTATGTCTTTTATCATATTGTTCCTTCCTGTAATGTCATTGATATACTCTACTCAAAATAGTAAGTCCACTGCTGTGGTTTGTTTTATTAAATAATCCAGATCTGCATACAGTTTTATGCAGGGCTATTCTTTGATTTTTGAATTCTATTTTATAAGTTAGTTCTTAATAGATTGTGACCAATTTTATCACTGAAATAAAAAGTAATCCCCTTTTATTAATTTGCTTTTTAAATATTTTATAAAATAAAAATATTAAACATATTTTATGAAATAAAAACATTGTTCTTAACATGATTGAATATTAACATTAATTTTGTTGACTTAACTCAACCTGGACATATTTCCTATAGCTTTCATATTTTGAGTGTAATTTTTATGTTTTAAGTAGTATTTAAATGATAACTTTTCAAAAATTGTCTTCTGAAATATTCAGCTTTATACTGTTTAAAATTCAATTGGAAGAGCATTTGGCATTTTACTTAGTTTATTTTAGGTATTAACTTGTTTTTCTTAATTCAACCTAGACATATTTCTTATAACTTTCATAATCTGAGTATAATTTTTTAAAGTTGTATTTAAAAAGTAACTTTTTAAAATCTGTCTTCTAAACTATTCAGTTTCATACTGTTTAAAATTCAAATGGAAGAAAATCTATCATTTTAAATAGTTTGCATTATAAATTAGTCGTATGGAAGTATTTTAAAGTTTCCATGCCTAGAATAGAACTTTTTAAAATCTGTCTTCTAAACTATTCAGTTTTATACTATTTAAAATTCAAATGGAAGAAAATCTATCATTTTAAATAGTTTGCATTATAAATTAGACGTATGGAAGTATTTTAAAGTTTCCATGCCTAGAATAGCCTTTGCTGTGATACAAAACAATGCTTATTGCATTATTTTAATCACATAAATTAATTTTTAAAATTTTAAATAAAATAAGATGTTGGAATTGTATGAAAATAAGTTATCAGTGTGTACCATGAAAATATCTTGCTATTTATTGATAATGATCCTTTTATAAAGGCAGTTTTGCACTAAACTTCCAAAGAAAAATTACATTTTTTAATTGACTTACTATGAATGTGATCTTATGATTTCTTTCTTCTAAGACCCATGATGAAGATGTTTCTGAGGTCTTCCATTTTAATTAAAATTTAATTTAAATCTCTACAAGTGTTCTTGTTCATATATACCATTTCATGTTAATCATTCTCAATCGATTGTTTTGTATGTTATATCTATAAAATTTATATCATGTAATGTATATGAATAATAATTTGATTTTATGTATTCTGATTCAATATTGTTTCCCATTAAATATAAAAAATACTTGTTTTTATTGCATGATATATATTTCTCGGGATCAGGAAGTTTTATAAACCTGTAATTGTATTAGTATGGAAGAATAATTTTATTTTCATAACTACATTTATTCTGCCAAAATTTATATATGCGTATGCAATATATATATAAATGTATTGTGCCCTTTTCTTATGTATTCGATGTGATGAATTTTAGTGAACTTGTTTTTTTTCTCAACTGTAATTTATACTTTACAAACTTTTAAATGTATTCAAATAAAACTTATTTTTTCTGTAATTTAGTATGTTTCTTTTTAATAAATTGCTTTTATCTATTTAAATTGGTTTCCTCTTAGTTTTAGCTTACATCAGAAGCTTTAGAATACCTTCAGCAGTTATATTACATTAGGTGTCCATGGTATGCCTGCATATTACATTCCATCGATTCATGGTTGTGAATGTTTACATTTAAAAAAAAAGTTCTAAAGAGAGTTTTTGTTGATTTAAATTATTATATATGTCATCAATAACGTTATTATTTTATTCTGGTGTATCTTGAAATTTATTCGAATACCCCGGACATAATTAAATTTTATAAGTATTATAATTGTTACCTTTTGATGTGAATAGATACATTTTTTTAAAGTCGAAATCAAGAATATGTCTATTTTTATGAATTTATATTATTTTGAAATGCTTTACAAAAGTTCTCCTTGTCTGTGTGGATTCAGAAATCATTTCTTGAAAAATACTAACTTCATCTCTTACATGTTGTAACAGAAATTCCTTATTAAAATTGATATCAAAATGTCCAAACTTTGAAAAGTTGCCTATTATAAAGTCTATTTATGCTACAGAATCCCAATTAAATCCAATCGGTTTCTACCCATATAACTTTAAAAATCCTTCGTTAAAATGCGTTTAGAAGGTATAATAACTGTGCTGTGAAACATAATTGGTTGTAATAAAGGATTTGCCCTCCACTAGTACATACTGTTAAATCTTTTACTGGTGTCGGTATGACTGTTTCCTTAGGACATACAGATGTGGTCATTGTTTAGGTCTGCAGATAATATATTTAAAGATAACATACTGCCTGCAGATGTTATAAAATTTAATATATATATAAAGAGGGTTGTCAGCTGAACAGGAATTCCGGAACTAGGTGGAGAGTGATGGAATTATTTTTAAAACTGGAATTTTTTGAGAAATCATTAATTGCTATCGAAAATGACAATTCGTAGTAGTAGAATGAAACATTGTCATATGATGAAAATCAATCATTGATTGTCGAAAACAGAGGTTATCCACATTTCTGCGTATGCACCAGGTTGGGGAATATTTATACTTCTGAGGGATTGGCATTTCGGATATGTTGCCACGTTAGTGCTTTTTCAGAATTTCCTACAGTTCTGAAGAACAACTCTTGTGTTCTAAACTAAATTGTTGATTCAAATTGTGTTAACTCTTCTGTGTCTACTAACCATTTTATTCTTTGCCTTACTTTACTTTCTAAAGAAATGTACTTTACTCAATTTTCCTGTATTATTTTTACTATTGCAATAATAATTTAATGACATGTAATTCCTTCAGTTATCATCTCAAGAAAGATTCGCAATTGAAGCTGGGTTTAGCGTTAAATCAAAACAGTTTAGGTTAAATAATAATAGTTAAATTAACGTATTGACATAATTAGTGAAAATGGTTTTGTCTTTGCTATCTATGGGAAAGAGCAACCTAATTAAGACCCAGCTTCTGTTATTTTTATAATTGTAAACTTGAATGCGTCGCTTTTATTTAAAAAAGATATTATATGATAGAACCATTCTCTGTCTCTCTCTTTATGTATATATATATGAAATATAAAACTATTTTTCCGGTATTCAAATCGATCACACTACGCATTATAAAAGCATAAATTTTGAGCATTAATACTCTAAATTATTTTAATATGAATGTAAAATATCGACACATTAATATAATTTCAAAAGAATTTATTATAATTAAATATTTTGCTATAATTATTTTTTTTCCTGGATATCTTTTTGTTAAATTATGAGGTATTCTAAGTTAAAAAGAGTAAAACAATTTTTCAAATATATTTAAGAACATAGTGTGCAATAAATGCAGAAAATAAATTAAAACAACATCATTTTGAGGATATGATAAACATTGGAAATTCCAAAGAATTTTTTTTAAAAACGTAGAAGTATCAGGGAAATTTCTTTAAAAACTTAGATGCATCAAGAAAAATTCAAACTGTTTCAATTATCGCGTTTACATGTTTCTGAAAAATCGGACAGCCAACCCGAAGTTGGATTTGGCTCAAAATTTGACATTATGGACGTTAAATCTTTCTACAGAATTTTATCTATTTAGCTCTCTTCATTTTGTAATTCTCATGTTAACTTACACACGAACTTCCTCTGAACCGATTTTACTCAATATTTATAGAAATCCGCAAATTTAGTGCAAAAATCGCTGAGGCTTTAAATGTTAACTGAGATAAAACATTCGTTATCGAAATAAGGGATATAGTTTGACAGCCAAAAGGACACGATTATAATTTTGATTAAAGAAGAAGAAAGGGAAGCCAGAAAGACAGAAGTCCGCGTTGTTCTCTCTTAGAAAGATGATCTACGTATTTAGCACATATAATTTCTACATAAGGCAGATCTTATTCCCTTCAAAATAACATTGTAAATTCGGTTTCTTCGAGAAAAATAATGATTTTTCTTCGTTTGGAATTGATTCGATTGATTTTTTTATTTTTATTTATTCAGTGTTATTTTCAAAATGAGCTGATTTTTAATTTTTACGGAAAGTGTAAGAATCCAGGCACTTTGACATTTTATCCGAATCAGTTTGAAATTATTGTTTAGTAACTTCTTAAATTTGCACTTGTGTATTTCTTGAATACAACAGTTTCTGTTACTTCTGAAACATTTTATGCGGTTTGTAAAACAAAAACTTATAAATAAATAAATTTACAGCCTCCTTGAACAAATAATTAATATCGTCTCCTAAAATCAAATAAATAAAAGTATAGTCTCCTTTAATAAGCTTCAAATATTAAAAAAAAAAAAATGTCTTTTTTTTTTCACTTGTTGTATTTTGTAAAACGATAACAAAATCAGTCATGCTTGAGTTAAAGCCCCAATTATCTTACGCCATATTATTTTCATTGTGGTTTAAGATCTTAACTTTCTTAAAGACAAATATTTGATATAAAAAATGTGGCTTTTTTTAATAAGGATTAAAATTTAATTTATATGCAGAAAGCTTTGTTTAATAATTTTCTCAGTTTCGTATCATAAATATAAGTAACCATTAGCATAATTTATTTAAAAAATAACAGTCAATAGAATCATTAATTTTTGCCTGTCGGTAATTATTCCACCGCATTTCACTTATGTATTGCGTTGAACGGTGTTGCAATCAGTATTTCAACATATAATACTTGCCTTATTTAGACGTTCTTTGAGGGTTGCCTTCAATACATTCATTTCCTTCGTAAATACTTTTCCTCGTAAAAACATAAATAGGATATTTTTTTATATTTTATCTTTTCAAATCTCATATGACCACTTTTGGAATTCTCGCTTTGTTAGCAATCTTTTAAAAGTCTTTGAGCAGATGACATAGAAATAATTTAATGGACTCATAATTTAATGTGGCACCTGCAGCATAAACAATCAAAATCTTGGAACTCTTATATCAAAATCTTATTATCAAAATCTTGGAAATCATTAACTCTTAAATAACCGATCAAATATTGTAGTATTAGTGGGGATTGCAAGTTTAGAGATAATTCTGAAATATTGTTTCATAAGAAAATTAAATGATTTGGAAGAAGAAGACCCATCCTAAAATATCCTTTAGATAACTTTAGAACAAATCATTATGAATCAAGTTTATCAATTTATCTAAAAGATGATTTGTGGTAAAACCAGCCGATTTCTGATAACTCAACTCTATTTTGTATGATGAAGCGGAATTTTTAATCCTTTTGTTCTGCATGAACGATATTTAGCCATAATGTAACATAAACATGACAATCCTTATTTTTAATTCTTAATTTCTCGGTTTAATACAGATAAATACAAAAATTTAAATGGATTTAATATTGTCATGCTTGTAAGAAATATATATATATATATTTCTTTCGAATATTCTCCTAGTGTTCTCTGGTATGCACTTCCCATTTCATTTGTTTTTGTTTGCATTAATTTTCAAGACGAAGAAATAGAAAAGGGTGTGTGTAAGCAACATTTTAAGTGCCCGCAATTCTGAACAATTTCAATTTATATACAAATCTTCGCTGTGATCATTCATTTTGTATAGGTTACTGTTTTAGAACTAACGATATCGATTTTATATTTGTGAACTATAATAACGCGTACATTTTTATCTTAGCAGGTAATGGCTTACTTCTTTTCGTGAATTTCCTCAACTATGGAAATTTATAAAAGTGTGGCTTATATTAAATTTATATATTTTTGAGAAATATTTAATTCAATTTAAAACTAATCTTATTATTTTTTAAAAAAATTTCTAATTTGATATAAAAAATTTCTCTAATAATAATATTTAATTAGATAGCATTAAATAGTTTGCATCAATTGTTTAATGAGTCATTGTCTTCTGTTTTATTTTACAAATCTGAAACTTTGCTCTGGATTATAAAGGAAATATATAGGAAAAGTTTTATGTGCCTGATCAAATTTTATGCACATTGAAATTTATAAATTTTTGCCTGTAAAGTTTTGATAATAATTTTTTTTCCTTGAAAAACAAGCTAGAGTGAAATATTTTGATATATGTATATTTAATGAGAGAAAATAATTTTCTTAATCGAATAACTTGAAAATACTTTAGTGATGTGCTGATAGTTTATCCATATTTTATATGCCTTTTAGACAACACATTTCTATTACAGTTTCTTTTTATAATTAAAAATGATTTCCACATGATAGAATAGCAATTAATTTTCAATTTTATATGAGAAAAATCTTTTCTTTTTCTTAGTCTATATGAAGTGTGGAGATATTTAAAGGCCTTCCTTTCAGAATGAGCATGAAGAAGTTACTGTTTTATCTATTTTCAATGGTATAAGTAATCTGTTTCAAAGAAAAACTAACTTTTAACTTGAAGGCACTACTTCCTACTGTATCCTTTTGAAATCTTATAAATTTTCACATTTTAATTTTAATATCTGTTAACTTTATACATATTGCCAATAAAGATATTTTTAAAGGCAGATTTAATTGTGTGTGTGCCTAAAATTTCAAGATGTAATCAATAGTAAATATAATTAGATTGCTTTAATCAAGCAGTTTTGTAGGTTGAAAGGTTCAACTACAAAAATGAAATTCGAATTCTTAACTGTTGTATTATATACTTTTGTTTTTAATAATGCTTTAAAATTTACTTTTTATTATCACAAGCAAATTTTAAAACATAACAGCAATGTCAAAAAAGAAAGAAAGAAAATTCACTAATTTTGCATTTTTATTTATTCTTTATTTTGTTTTGGTAGATTTATAATTTTTTTAATGCACAAGAAGGTGAAGCATTGCAGTTAAATGCATCATAATTTTACTAAGAATTCTAAATGAATTTAAGATGAGTTTAATTTTATTGATGCTTAATTTTTCCAGCAATTCTATAAGAAATGATAGCCTTCTTATACATGATTTGGACAGAACCAGTCGTTCTCAAATATTATATTCTCGTGTCATGTGTTTTATAAGAAATAAATTATTCTTTCAAATGCACAAGTTAATTTTATAATTTGATTTAACTTTAAATTTATTATATATTTCATGTATGAAACATAAGTTATTCTGTCCTTGTTTATTTGTTTCTTTTTTGTAATTTGTTGTTTTAACCATCTCTTCTTATTGATTGACTATGAATTGTAAGAGTTTTATTTTTTTTTAAAGTTTAATAATGATTATTTTTTATTTAATTTTTAAAAAAGAATAATAGTTTATCTAATGGAATTTCATATTTTTCTATATTAATAAAAAGTGTATATTTCTATTCTTGCAAAGTATTTTGTGAGTACGTAGTGTGACACAAGCTAATAATTTTTTTCAACTTTCTTCATGTATTTAAGATTTATTTTTCTTTTATTTATTAAGTTTAAGTTTATTTTGTAATGTGTTTACATTCATATTCATATGAAGATATATAGGTTTATCATAATATGTATTATTTAAATGCACATTGATTTATTCTGGTAGAAATTATTTATTTAATTAATGTTAAAGGATTAAATATATAATTATTTAGGAATGAATATAAGGATTCTGTATTAGTAAAAAGTGTTTGTTTAAGTTCTCGAAATATATTTTGATAGCATAGCTCAACTCAGAAATCAGTTTATGTAATTGTAAATAAATTAATATTGAATAATTCTATGTGTAACATTTTTTCCTCTAGTGTCTATCATGTCTGTAAAAATTATTATTATTATTAATTTGCAATATATCTATACTTATAAAAGAAAATGTATGTGTCTGGATTACTTAGACAAATCAATCACATTTATGATCATGCATGGCACACATATAGCTGTAATGATGTCTCAATGCACCTCAAAGGTTGTATTATAAATGTATTATTTTTTATTAATGTGGGTGAATTCAACTGTCATATTTTCTGTCATAAGCTGCCAATTTTAAATTTAGAGTGAGTAAAAAGTAAAAATTACAATTTTCAAATGAAAGTGAAGAAGAAATATGTTATTTCACATTTTTTATATGACATTCATGAAATTAGAAACTCCCTGCAAGATTTTTTATTTCTATTTTTTCTTAGCTGAAAGAAAAAAATTCTTTATAGCTTTTAGATATATATATTGCATTGTTTAACTGATGATTAATTTAGAAATTTTAACATTACTCATGTTTATTTTTTTTCTCAAATGTCATTTTGCTTTTCTTTTGTATTTTCTCTATATTTCCTTTAGTTTCACAGTATTTTATAGAACTTAATTTATAAAACAACTTTTTTTGAATAAAGGGACTTTTTTTGCATTTTCATAATGTTGTTGTTCTTAATGATTGGATGTACTTGTTTACTTTTTCTTATTTAGTCTAAATTATTAAGAAAATACACAGGTTTCCTAAGAACCCTTTAGCATTGATATCTTATTGAAAACAAATTAAAGATAATTAACCACTTCTGACGTTTT
>JAPMOR010087603.1:0-29389 GCA_026543865.1 Argiope aurantia
TATCTAAAACAGATTCAGATGAAATATGACATCTTTGTTTTAAAATAATAATAAAAGGAAAATGGAAATTGTTGAAGTTAAATATATGGTAAAAGGTGTATAGCAATTAAAAATTTAAAATATTTGGATGATAATTCTCTCCCAGCAATTCTGGAAGAGTAACATTTGACGGATGAAAAAAATGGTGGCGATGAGATTCAAAAGCTGGGCATTCAATCAAAATATGACCAACTGTCAATGCGGTGTGACATGAGGAGCGCACAGGTGCCCTTTCTCCAAACAGCAGGTGTTTATGGGTAATCCGAGTATGTCCAATACGTAGGCGAGATAATTTTACATCAGCTCTACGCATCGGTAAGACTGGCCATGTGTCAATAACAGGTTTAATAGAATGCAATTTATTCTGTGTCTGCATATTCCATGTCTCTTGCCACAGAGTAAAAATCCCATTGGTAATAGATTTCTTTACATCACTGTATGGTATTCTGTGATGTAAGAGAGAAGACGCAGTTTTTGCAGCATGATCTGCCTGCTCATTGCCAGCAATTCCCATATGACTGGGAATCCAGCAAAATAAAATATTAAAACCTCTATTTTGAAGAGTTTTCAAAAGTCCCAAGATTTCTACTACAACTGGATGCCTATGAGGGTTCAATTGGGAGAGGATTACCAAAGAACTCATGCTATCTGTATATATAGCAAACTGTCTCTCGGGTGAGGATGATATATTTATCATAGCTTGAGAAAGTGCCACTAATTCGGCTGACAAAACTGAAAAGGATGTATTGAGACAGAAACTGTTTATGTCGGAATCAAAAACAATTCCGCAACCAACATGCTCGGTTGCCTTTGAAACGTCAGTGAAGACAGGCACAAAAGAAGGATACTGACTGCGATGAGCACAAAAAATTTGTTGAAAAATCACTGGAGCAGTTGTATCTTTTATGAAACCGCTAAAAGGATTTAAAAAGGAAAAATTTGGAAAATCCCAAGGTGGAAAAGTTTGGAAATCAACAGTCTGGATTTCAGGAAAATGGAAATCCATATTTTGAAGTGTTCTTTTCACTCTCTCAGAAAAGGGTTTGTTTTGTTTATTTGTTGTTTAATGGCGCAAGAACCATGTTTGGTTATACTGCGCCAAGCAAAAGGTAAAATTAGAGTAGATTATAAAATACAAAATCTATGATATCAACATAAAACTGGTTAAAATATAGCACCGTAAAAATCAAACTTCTGGTAGTATAATATGAACATGGGTATTAACATATGATAATGAAAACTTAATGAGAAGCAATGAGACCATGCAAAACACTAACAAACTGTAAAAGGCTCTAAATGCAAGTATAAAAACGAATGCCTCGTAAAAAGTTAAAAATATTTGGGTGGAATTTTTCTCCCACCAAGTCCTCTAAAGTGGTTGAAGGTGTTGAAAAATGGTAAACGCGTTCCGAGTTAAAAACCGGGCACTCAATTAAAATATGTTTAATACTGAAATCAACATGACATGTAGGACACACTGGTGCCCTCTCACCAAAAATGAGATGCCTATGGGTATATCGTGTGTGTCCTATACGGAGACGAGTCAATTTGACATCCATCTCGCGTATAGATAGAATGGGCCAAAAACCAATTGTAGGCTTTATAGAGTGTAGCTTATTATGCGTCTGCCGATCCCATGTCTCCTGCCAGGAAGAAATTACATGGCGGGAGAATGACATCTTAATGTCACAATACGGTATTCCAGTCCTTAAATCAGATGATGCAGATTTTGCAGCCGAGTCAGCCATTTCATTACCCGAGATTCCTACATGACTCGGAACCCAACAAAAAATTATATTAAAACCATTGTTTTCCAGTAAACGCAAAGTGAATAAAATGCGGGTGGCGATAGGGTGTATCCGATTATCGTAATTAGATAACAATTCCAAAGCACTCATACTATCAGAGTAAACAATGAAATTACGCTGAGGAGCAGGCGGAATTCTCTGGAGAGCTGAGAAAATTGCCATCAACTCAGCAGTAAAGATAGAGCAGCAATTATGAAGTCGGTAGCTCAGTATATCATATGGCAGTATGATACCACAACCAACATGTCCAGCTGACTTCGAGCCATCAGTGGAAATTGGTACAAACAAAGAATATTGATAACGATGAAGTAAAAAGAGCTGTTGGAAGACTACAGAAGCTGTTGACGACTTATCAAAACCAACGAATGGATTCAGAAATGAAAATTGTGGGATATCCCAAGGTGGAAAGATAAAAGGGTTATGAACTTTAACTGTGACATCGTTGAGGTCCGAGTCGTGAAGTAACATTTTGGCTCTCTCGGAGAATGGCAGAATGCAAGCAGGACGGGCATCGTAAAGTCTACGTAGACCAACTGGAAGTTTGTTGTGATAAATGGGGTGATGAGGCACGGACTGTGTGCGGAAATAAAACAAAACTGATAATTTTGTACGCCTTAAATGAAGAGGTAACTGGTGACATATTACGTATAAGCTCTCTATTGGAGAAGTGCGAAATGCTCCGGAACATATCCTCAAAGCCGTGTGATGGATGGTGTCCAATCGCCGCAACACTGTAGGACGTGCTGAGCCATACACCATGCAACCATAATCAATTCGGGAAAGGATGAGTGCTTGGTAAATACAGAGTAAGGAGGTTCGATCAGCACCCCATGATGTTTTGGAGAGCACCTTCAATATGTTTAATATTTTTTCGCACCTCTTCAGCAGATGTAAAATATGCGGAAGGAAAGTCAACTTGCGATCGAAGATCACTCCCAAGAACCGTATTTCATTCACTACAGGAATTGTAACATTTCCAATGTTAATAATAGGATCTAAGTGAATGTTTCTCTTTCGGCAGAAGTGTACACATCGGCTCTTCTCCGGCGAGATACTGTGGCCGTTGTTATTACACCAAGTTACCAACTTATTCACGGCATTTTGCAATTGCCGCTCGATAAGATTCATATTGCTTCCTTGATATGAAATCTGCAAGTCATCAACGTAGAGACTCGCATGTACAGATGAAGGCAAATTAGTTAAAATCTGGCTAAGTTGAATAATAAAAAGGGTGACACTGAGGACACTTCCTTGTGGAACACCCTCAGCTTGAATAAAATGATTTGAGTAAAAATTCCCAACACGAACTCTAAAGGTCCGATATGATAAAAAGTTCTGTAAAAATATGAGCAGATTTCCTCTAAAACCAAAGTTAAAAATGGTGGAAAGTATGCCAAAACGCCAAGCACGGTCATATGCTTTTTCTATATCGAAGAAAATGGAGACAAGGTGGTTCCTTCTGACAAATTCGTGGCGTATCTGGGTATCCAGCAATGAGAGGTTATCGAAAGTAGATCTGCCTCTATGGAAACCACTCTGCAACGAAGAGATGCATCCTTGTTTCTCCAATTCATATACGAGTCGAGCATTCACCATTCGCTCAAAAGTCTTGCAAAGACAGCTTGTTAGTGCAATTGGTCGGTAGTTCAGTGGGTTAGAAGCTTCCTTGTTAGGTTTTAGTATAGGGATCACTATAGCGTCCTGCCATTGTGAAGGGTACTTCTGTTCGATCCATATTCTGTTAAATAATAACAATAGGTTCGAAAGGGAAGTTCTATTTAAATGGCGGAGCATATTGTAGGTAATCCCATCAGGCCCTGGACTGGTAGGTAGGTAGGTAGGTAGGTAGGTATTTTGAGATTTAGTGGCGCAAGAGCCAAACATGGCTATACTGCGCCAAACAAATGGTAAAATTATGACAAGTACAATTCAGTCATCCAGTTTAAAATTAAAACTCCTTATGATAATATGGAAGAAAGATAATGAATAGTAACAGTGTTCTTAAAAACGCAAATTACATTCCAAAAAGGAAATTTTCCCAAAAAAGTCAAAAGATTAAGATATCAATGAAATTTAAAAAGGTGAAATTGCAACTCTCATAAAAAATGTACAATAAATTACGAAAACAAGTGAAAAAAAATCACTGTAACCTTTTTATACGATGTTTTTTCAAGTATTTCTTATGAATGGTTGTACTTGAAGGTTCACTGTGAAATTTTTTTGGGTCAACCCATTGAACCATACATTTTTGGAGACTTTCTCTAAAAACGGTTTTATTAACTGTGGTGGAATCGGTAGAATGTTCCGGAGAAAGAGGTGTTTCATCAATTGTTTCATGAGGATTATATTCTATTGCAGTATCCGATTCTATTTCGCTATCAGTGTTTTGGTTGGGTTTATCTGTGGACATGGTTTCAAGCTTTGAGTTGGCTTCATCCATTTTATCAGCTGATTTGGAAGAACTAAAATTAGCAACTGGCATAGATTGGGAGACTTGTCGAGGTGAAGTCTTCCAGAATTTAGAATTCGATACATTTTCAGAATTTTGCTTGTGGTCTTTTTTATATTTTTTCTTATATGTTACTGTTTTAAATTTATGAAGGTCCTGTGGTGTTTCACTGGATGGAACATTAGAAGTTTCACATTCATGACCAGTTGGTTGAGAAACAATTTTACTATTTAGAGCAACTGGCAATGACGTTACAATAGCGGATTCGAGAGTATTACCCGTAAGTATGTTGTTTCCATTGTTTTGAGTCAGATCAGTTTCAGATGATTTTTTGATCACAGAAGAGTAGCGAGTTTGAGCCGAGATGATTGGTTGAGTATTCAATGTCGGTTTGACATTTGAGACAGTATTTTGTGATACCACTGTAGTGTGAATTTGACGAGGTGAAATGCTATAAAATTTTGAGACTTTTTCAATATTGGCAACAGGTTTCGTTTTAGTCGGAGAGGTCTTTTTAAACTTTTTAACGTTAGTCACAAGTTGAAAATCATTTAGGTCCGGTAAAACAGAAGTATCTTCAGAAACAGATAAAACAGGTGGTGACGGTATATTTGGCAAGTTACCTTGATTAGATAATATTGCAACGGATTCAGAAGATTTTGAGCTGTTACAGGCTGAGATATCGGCTAAATCCCATTGAGTAGATATAGTAGCAGATATCTTTTTTACAACAGAAGCATAGGTATTTCCAGGATTAGGCATTTTTGACTTAATGAGCTTGCGGGCTTCCTGATAAGAAATATTGTTTTTTATTTTAGTCGATATTATTTCTTTTTCCTGTTTCCAGGCAGGACAATTTCGGGAGAAAGATGTGTCGTCACCCTTGCAGTTGACACACTTCTCCTTACCAGTGCAGTTAGTGCTGTCGTGATTGACTTCTGCACAGCGGGCGCATGTCATTGTTCCGCGGCAAGATGATTTTGAATACCCAAAGCGCTGTCACTGGAAGCACCTTAAGGGATTTGGCACATATGCTCTAACAGATAAGCGCATATAACCAGCCTTAATATACTCTGGTAAAGTAGAGGAATTGAAAGTTAATACCAGATGCTTAGTATTCAGGAGCTGGCCATCTCTTCGTATTGTTATACGCCGCACATGGGTCACTCCCTGACTTTTTAGCTTTTGAGTAATTTCCTCTATTGGAACATTGAATAATTCACCACAGGATACAACACCTTTTGATGAATTTAATGATGGATGGGGGCTGACTAAGACGGGAATCGTTGAGAAAGTTTTCAGATTTACAATTTGTTTCGCTTGTTTGGGTGAATTAACTTCGACCAACAGGTCACCAGATCGAAGTTTCTTTGTAGCTTTTACCTCACCAATACTTCCAGATATTGCTTTTTCCACCAAAAAAGGTGACACACCATGAAACGATTCTTTGTTTTCCGATTTCCTTTGATTTAGAAAGAACGTTGGAAAATGTTGTATAGAAGTTCAAGCATTGTGTTGCCCACTGAAGGGAGGACGCTTGGATTTGCCCATATGACATTGATAGAAGTTTCAGGTTCGACTGCACCGCCCACCACGGAGCCCAACAAGGGAAGGCAGCCACCGGCTCTGGCCATTCCCAGCCTCGACGCTTACCTTAGCGCTAGCCGGAACCTATACGCTCAGAGTTACCCCCGGGGACAGTGACCACCCTTAACGCCAAGCCCAAGGAGTAACCCCTTCGCTTGATCCCTAGCAGACTAGTCACTAAGGTAACTAGCTACCAGCCGATTGATGCACAGGGGACCACAGTGCACCACCCGTCTTTCTAATGGGTCGCCACGCACGGCCAACACGTGGGGTTTTGGCTGTCCATGAGAAGCAAGAAGCAAACAGAGCGGCGACAGCTTCTCATGAAGAGCTCCCTCGCTTGCCGTCGAGGGAACGAAAAAACAGCAGAAAGCAGAAGGCTTAGGGTAGAGTAAGCATAAAGGGAGTAAAGATCCCTGGGAACCTCGGGATTGGGACACCCGTACTCACCTACAGTAGGTGAGCCCCTGAGGGGCCCTGGACTGGTATCATGGGAATAAGATAATGCTGTTTCTAGCTCAAACATCCTAAACTCACAATTGTATGGAGAAGTATTTTGGTCACTAAAATTTAAATGCAACCGTTCCGAGCGATTCTTAATTGCCAGAAAAGTAGGACTATAAGAATCAATTGCGGAGACTTGTGCAAAAGATTCGCCCAGAATGTTGGCTACGTCTAATGGATCATAATACTTCACATTCCCTCTATTTAAAACAGGTATGGAAGAGTTATGATATATACCATTAGCAGCCTTTACTTTTCTCCACAAGACTTTGCTGGATGTAGAGGATGTTATAGAGGATATAAATTGAATCCAGGATTCCCTCTGACTACGACGACGTATGCGGCGAGCTAGTGCTTTGGCTTTTTTAAAGGCAACGAGGTTATCTGTAGTAGGATATCTACGAAAGATGTTCCATAACTTTCTCTGGTTTGGTTTGGTTTGGTTTGGGTTTTTTGGCGCAAGAACCATACTTGATTATGCTGCGCCAAGCAAATGGTAAAATCATAGGCCGAACTATAAAACAACACATGATAAAATATAAAAGCAAAAGTTATCAACATACAAATTTCAAAAACTAAAGTACATAGTCAATAAATTCAAATGAAACAGTGTTGCAGAAAACACATCGCAATGAAGCAATGTAAAATCAGGCGTAAACAAAAGTTAAAAGTATTAAATACAGGTGTAAAAGCCAATGGATTTTAAAAATTTAAAGATGTTTGGGTGGAATCTTTCACCCACCAGGTCTTGTAAAGTTAATGACGATGAATTAAAAAAGTATAAACGAGAAGAATTAAAGGATGGGCATTCGATTAAAATATGGTTAATGGTAAAATCCACACGACATGTGGGGCACTTGGGTGACGCCTCGCCAAAAATGAGATGTTTGTGTGTATAGCGAGTATGTCCTATACGGAGGCGAGTCATTTTGACATCATCCTCACGTTGTCGTAGAGTAGGCCATAAACCAACTGTGGGCTTGATGAAATGCAACTTATTGTGGATCTGCAGATCCCATGCCACCTGCCATTTAGAAAAGATGTGTCGTAAGAGGAACCGCTTAGCATCACAATATGGAAGTGATTGCGTTAGAAATAATGTTGCAGATTTAGCTGCAAAATCTGCCCTTTCATTACCAGAAATGCCTACATGCCCTGGGATCCAACAAAAAAGTATTTTGAAACCCTTGTTTTCTAAAAGTCTTAGTGTGCACAGAATTTGTAAGGCAACTGGATGCATCTGATCGTGATAATGGGAGAGTGTCTCCAAAGCACTCAGACTGTCAGTATAAATTATAAAATTACGCTCAGAAAGTGGCAAAATTTCCCGAAGAGCACAGAAAATTGCCACCAACTCAGCCGTGAAAACGGAACAATGGTTGTGTAGGCGATAGCTCAGAGTATCAGATGGAATTATGATGCCGCAACCGACATGCCCATCTGATCGGAAACCATCTGTAAAGATTGGTATGAAAGAAGAATACTGACAGCGATGATAAAGAAAAAGCTGCTGATAAACAACAGAAGCAGTGGAGGACTTATCAAAACCGGCAAATGGATTAAGAAATGAAAAGTATGGGACATCCCAAGGCGGAAAGCAAAAATTATCAACTGTCGTGACGGTGACATTTGCAAGGTCCGAATCACGCATGAGCAATTTTGCTCTCTCATTGAATGGAAGAACATGTGAGGGGCGGGCATCATATAGTCTACGAAGACCAACGGGAAGATTCATATGACAAATAGGGTGATTAGGGACAGATCTTGTACGGTAATAGTATAAAATAGATAGCTTTAAACGCCTTAAAGAAAGAGAGGGTTGATGGCAAATAACATACAGGCTCTCTACTGGAGAAGTGCGAAATGCTCCAGAACAGATTCTTAGAGCAGTGTGGTGTACGGTATCCAATTGCCGCAGAGCCGTAGAGCGTGCAGACCCATACACCATGCAGGCATAATCAATGCGAGAAGTTTGGTTGGTTGGTTGGTTTTGTGGTGTTTTATGGCGCAAAAACCATATTTGGCCATACTGCGCCAAGAATCAATGCGAGAAAGTACGACTGCTTGATAAATTCGTAGTAGGGAGGTTCGATCGGCACCCCAAGATGTTTTAGACAGAACTTTTAGAATATTCAATGATTTCTCACACTTCTGTCTTAGATGTAATATGTGAGGAAGGAAAGTGAGTTTTCGATCAAGAATCACTCCCAAAAACCGAATTTCGTTCACGACTGGAATTGAAATATTCCGAATATGAATATTCGGATCAAGGTGAACATTTCTTTTCCTACAAAAATGGACGCATCGGCTCTTCTCCGGAGAGATAGTATGCCCGTTGTTGTCGCACCACTCTACTATTTTATTAACGGCATTTTGCAATTGCCGCTCTATTAAATTCATATTGCTGCCTTGGCATGAGATCTGCAAATCGTCAACATAAAGTGATCCCTGAACAGATGAAGGTAAAAGAGTTAAAATTTGATTAAGATGAACAATAAAAAGAGTGACACTGAGGACACTTCCCTGAGGAACTCCTTCAGCTTGGATAAAATTAGATGAATAAGTGTTGCCAATGCGAACTCTAAAAGTCCGATGTGATAAAAAGTTTTGTAAAAATATGGGGAGGTTTCCCCTAAAACCTAAGTTAAAAATTGTAGAAAGTATGCCAAAGCGCCAAGCACGGTCGTATGCCTTCTCAATATCAAGGAATATGGAGATAAGGTGGTTCCTCCTAACAAATGCATTGCGTATCTGGGTTTCCAGTAGTATTAAGTTGTCAAAAGTAGACCGACCTCTACGGAAACCACTCTGCAACGAGGATATGCATCCGTTTTTCTCCAATTCGAATATTAGACGGGCATTGACCATGCGCTCAAAGGTCTTACAAAGGCAACTCGTCAGAGCAATTGGTCTGTAGTTCAGAGGATTTGATGGTTCCTTACCAGGTTTTAAGATTGGGATCACAATAGCCTCGCGCCATTGTGAAGGGTACTTCTGTTCAATCCATATTCTGTTAAATAATATTAACAGATTTGAAAGGGAAGTTGCATTCAAATGGCGGAGCATATTATATGTGATCCCATCTGGGCCAGGACTTGTATCATGGGCTTTAGATAAGGCCGTTTCCAGTTCAAACATCCTGAATTCGCAGTTATATGGAAAAGGGTGTCGGTCATTAAAGCGTAGACGCAACCGTTCCGCGCGATTCTTAATAGCCATAAACGTAGGACTGTAAGAATCAGTTGCGGACACTTGTGAGAAGGCTTGACCAAGAAAATTGGCAACATCCAATGGGGTGGAGTGCACCATATTTCCTGTATTTAAAACAGGAAAGGAGGTTTCACTATATATTCCATTAGCGGCCTTTACTTTTTTCCACATATGTTTACTGGAAGTGTAGGATGTGATGGAGGATACGAATTTTATCCAAGATTCTCTCTGACTTCGACGACGAATGCGACGAGCAAGTGCTTTGGCATGCTTAAATGCAATCAGATTTTCTGTTGTCGGATACCTTCGAAAATTATTCCAAAGTTTTTTTTGGTTTTTATGACTGTCGCGACAAGCTTCGTTCCACCACGGTCTACGAAATTTTCTTAGACGTGGAGAAGTCTTCGGAATTGTGGCATTCGCGGAGCTTATTATGCAGTTAATGACATGTTGTACTTCCGTGATGTCGTAAGTACTGACCATGTTCTCGGTGATATCTGCCAACTGCTTGAAATTATCCCAGTCTGCCCGCTGGAATAGAAACCGCGGAGGACAGGGAGTCGCACCGCCGCTATCAACATGGGAGACAAAAATAGGAAAATGATCACTATTATATAGATCTTTGCTGACTGTAAAGGTCAACGATGGCAAGAGTTCAGGAGAGCACATGGCTAGATCAAGGCAATGGAAGCTACGTGTGGGTTCATGAAAGTACGTCTTCTCATCATTATTAAGCAGACAGATACAGTTATTTGTTATAAACTGTTCGATCTGCCGCCCTCGAGAGTTTGTACTGTCTGAACACCACAAAATACTATGTCCATTGAAATCGCCACATAGAATAAAAGGCTTAGGAAGCTGGTCCACTAACTGGTCAAGATCTTGCTGACGAATGACATCACGAGGCGGTAAATATATAGAACAGACTGTGACCAAAATTCGTGTCTGAACTTGCACAGCCACAGCCTGTAGAGAAGTTTGTAAAGTGAGAGGTGTGCTCGGATATATATTAGATGTGAAGATACAGACCCCTCCCGAACTATGAGAATCAGTGTCTGCATCGTTCCTAGCACAATTATAACCGCGTAATTTAATTGGAATATTGGACTTCAAGAAAGTCTCTTGAAGACCAAAACAAACAGGATGAAAGGTGTTCATAATGGTCTTGATGTCAAAAAGTTTGGACCGAAGGCCGCGACAATTCCAAGAAATGAAGGTACCCATTAAGAATTCGAGATTGCAGGTAAGTTAATAGGTGCATGTGGTAGAGTTGCGGAAACTTCACAACTCATGTGCAAATCCTCATCCTCATCCTCATCTGATGGATGGAGAGAAAGGCGATCTGGACTTTTGGGCATGCCACCAAATATGGACGACAAATCCTTGTGAACTATACCCTGCGTCGCAAGTCCCAAAGCGACGGAATTTTTAGCTGTTGACTTTTTCAATTTTAAAGGCAGTTCCGGTTTTGAAATACCGCGTTTTGCTAACTTCAACGTTAGCGAGTTTTGCAATTTTTTCTTCAATTTCTTTTGTGGTTTTTTGGGTTTATCAAGTGTACTATTGTTGGAATGTTCAGAATCAGAATTCCTGATGTTTTCAGGTGGCTTTGAATTAGTGTGAAATTTTACACAATTATTACACGAACAGTTTGCGCAAAAGGTTTTCTGGACAACAGAAGCGTAACTTTTACCAGGAATAGGAGTTTGTACTTGAACTCTACGCCTGGCTTCGGGATATGAAAGGTCATCTTTGATTTTTATTGTGATTACTTGTTTTTCAAGCTGCCAGCTCGGGCATGATCGAGAAAAGGAAGGGTGATCGCCTTTACAGTTCACACACTTTTCCTGTGCGGAACATTCCTGGCTAACATGCCCTTTTTCTGCACAGCGGGCACATGTTAAAGACCCGCGGCAATTTACTTTAGAATGGCCAAATCGCTGGCACTGAAAGCATCTGAGTGGATTCGGAATGTACGGCCTTACTGGGCGTCGTATGTAACCTGCGTAAACAAATTCTGGGAGTTTGGGTGTCTGAAACGTTAAGATGTGATGTTTTGTTTCAAGGAGTTGTCCATTACGCCGTATAGTGATGCGGCGGACATCTATAACTCCTTGAGGTTTCATTTCCGATTTTATTACATCTACAGGGACATTTAAGAGTTCCCCGCAGGTAATGACACCTTTAGAGGTATTCAACGACTGGTGAGGGCTTACAGTAATTCCTATATTTCCCAATGCTTTTAATTTTTGAATCTGCTGGGCTTGCTTACGAGAATTAACCTCAACAAGCAAGTCACCAGAGCGCATTTTACGAATGGATTTAATATCGCCCACTGTTGCTGTTATAGCCTTTTGCACAAGAAATGGAGATACCGTTTGAAATGTTTCGTTATTTGCAGAAACTCGCTTTAAAATATAAAATGGATCAAAATGATTTAACTTATCGAAAGATACTGGAATATTTTTATGCCCACTGAAGGGACCACGTTTGGAGGAGCCCATACGATATTTCAAATGATTCGGGTCCGACGGCACCGCCCACCACGGAGCCCAACAAGGGAAGGCAATTACCGGCTCTGGTCATTCCCAGCCTCGGCATCCACCCTAGTGCTAATCGGTACCTATACGCTGGGAGCTACCCCCGGGGACAGTGACCACCCTTAACGCCAAGCCCAAGGAGTAGCCCCTTCGCTTGATCCCTAGCAAACTAACCACTCGGGTGGTTAGCGACCAGCCGATTGATACACCGGGGACCACAGTGCACCACCCGTCTAATGGGTCGCCACGCACGGCCAACACGTGGGCTTTTGGCTGTCCATGAGAAGCAAGAAGCAAACAGAGCGGCGACAGCTTCTCATGGAGAGCTCCCTCGCTTGCCGTCGAGGGATGGAAGGACCAAGCAAAAAGCAGAAGGCGTAGAGGAGAGTAAACATAAAGGGAGTAAAGATCCCTGGGAACCTCGGGATTGGGACACCCGTACTCACCTATAGTAGGTGAGCCCCTGAGGGTCATAACTTTCTCTGATGTTTGTGACTGTCGCGACAGGCTTCATTCCACCACGGTCTTCGAAATTTCCTTAGACGTGATGGACTCTTTGGAATAGTGGAAGTTGCGGCACAGATTATAATGTCAAGGACATTTTGTACAGCTTCAGAAATATCTGTGATGTTGATCATAGACTCAGTGATATCTGCTAGTTGCGAAAAGGACTTCCAGTCTGCCCGCTGGAATAGAAAACGCGGAGGACAGTGAGTCGCACCGCCGCTATCAGCATGGGAGACAATAATAGGAAAATGATCGCTATTATATAGATCGTTGCTAACAGTAAAGTTTAGCAACGGCAGTAGTTCGGGAGAGCATATGGCCAAATCAAGAGTATGGAAGTTTCGTGTGGGCTCGTGAAAGTATGTTTTCTCTCCATTGTTAAGTAAACACAGACAGTTATTGGCAACAAACTGCTCAATCTGTCTCCCACGAGAATTTGTACTCTCTGAACCCCACAAGGTACTATGTCCGTTGAAGTCGCCGAGTAAAATAAAAGGCGAAGGAAGCTGGTCCACTAGGTTATCAAGGTCTTGTTGACGGATGACATCATGAGGCGGTAAGTAAAGGCAGCAGACTGTGACTAATGTTCGTACGTGAACTTGCACAGCTACAGCCTGCAGAGTGGTATGTAAATTTAGTTGTGAGCTCGCATATAGATTTGAAGTGAAGATACAGACACCTCCAGAACTGTGAGATCCTGTGTCTGCATCCTTCCGAGTACAGTTATAACCGCGCAATTTAATGGGAATGTTTGGTGTCAGAAAGGTTTCTTGAACACCAATGCAAACAGGATGAAATTTGTTCAGAATGCACTTGATGTCGGGAAGTTTAGACCGAATGCCGCGACAATTCCAAGAGAGGAAGGTACCCATTAAGTGACTGGTTTAGAGGATAAATGAGAAGATACAATTGTTGGACTTGCCAGGTCTTCGCAACTCATTTCAAGCTCAGATTCATCCTCAGATGGATGTAATTTTATATCTGGGTTATTCAGCTTTCCACCAAAAGATGGACGTTAAGTCCTTGTGGACTTTACCTTGTGTAGCTAGTCCCAAGGCTACGGAATTTTTTGATGTCGATTTCTTTAACTTTATTGGTAGGTCGTTTTGCTTAAGCCCGCGTTTTGCAAGCTTTAGTTTCATTGATTTGCTAGATTTGACTTTATGTTTATTTGTTTCCGGTTTGCAAGTTTCAGGAGCACTTACTGTTGATTTTTCAGTGTCAGAGTCGGATGTTTTCTCAGGTGGATTGGTTTGAGGCTTACTTTTGATACAGTTTGGACATGAGCAATTCGCACAAAATGTTTTTTGGACGGCAGATGCATAGCTTAAGCCTGGCGTTGGAGTTTCAGCTAAGACCTTTCGTCTAGCTTCAGGATAAGATATGCTTTCCTTTATTTTAAGTGTTATGATTTGCTTCTCGAGAGTCCATCGTTTGCATGCCCGTGAAAAAGATGAATGTGCGCCATCGCAGTTCACACACTTTTCTTGTGTGGTACACTGCTGGCTGTCATGACCTTTCTCAGCGCAGCGGGCGCATGTGATAGTCCCGCGGCAATTTACCTTTGAGTGGCCGAAACGCTGACACTGGAAACATCTTAAGGGGTTTGGAATGTATTGCCTCACTGGAAGTTTCATATACCCGGCATAGATATATTCTGGTAGTTTAGGAGAATGAAACGTTAGTATAAGATGCTTATTAACAAGGAGTTGTCCATCCCGCTGAATAGTTATGCTGCATAAATGTGTCACTCCTTGTCCCTGTAATTCCTTCAATATTTCTTCAAGCGGCACATTAAATAATTCGCCGCAAGTGATCACGCCCTTTGAATAATTCAATGCTACATGTGGTTGGACAGAAACAGGTATTGTGGCCAGCGCTTTTAACTTTAAAATTTGGTGCGATTGCTTCTTAGTATTAACCTGCACCAGCAAATCCCCTGAACGCATTTTGCGAATTGAGGAGACCTCGCCAACTGTTGCAGAGATAGCCTTCTGAACAAGGAAAGGGGAAACTGAGTTGAAAGATTCGTTATTATCTGATATTCTTTTAATTACAAAAAAGGAGTCAAATATTATAAGATTTTGGGAAAGTTTCGTTGTTCTTTGTTGCCCACTGAAGGGAGCCTTTTTAGGAGGAGCCATACGATATTAAGGAAGATTCGGGCCCGACGGCACCGCCCACCACGGAGCCCAACAAGTTAAGGCAGCCACCGGCTCTGGCCATTTCTAGCCTCGGCACTTACTCTAGTGCTAGCCGGAACCTCTACGCTCGGAGTTACCCCCGGGGACAGTGACCACCCTTAACGCCAAGCCCAAGGAGTAACCCCTTCGCTTGATCCCAAGCAGACTAGCCACTCAGGTGACTAGGTACCAGCCGATTGATGCACAGGGGACCACAGTGCACCACCCGTCTTTCTAATGGGTCGCCACGCACGGCCAACACGTGGGGTTTTGGCTGTCCATGAGAAGCAAGAAGCAAACAGAGCGGCGACAGCTTCTCATGGAGAGCTCCCTCGCTTGCCGTCGAGGGAAGGAAAGACACAGCAGAAAGCAGAAGGCGTAGAGGAGAGCGAACTTTAAGGGAGTAAAGATCCCTGGGTACCTCGGGATTGGGACACCCGTACTCACCTAAAGAAGGTGAGCCCCTGAGGGGCTCTCAGAAAAGGGAAGAATGCAGGAAGGACGAGCATCATAAATTCTGCGGAGAGTAGCAGGAAGAGTCGTATTTGCCACAGGATGTTGTGGAAGAGACAGCGTTCGAAAATGATATTGCATGGAGAGTTTTTTCCTTCGCAGCGCCAAAGGCAACTGATGACAAATGACATAAAGACTCTCCACTGGCGATGTCCGAAAAGCCCCTGAACAAATCCGCAGAGCAGAGTGATGCACGGTATCTAGTCGACGCAGAACAGTAGGTCTCGCTGAGCCATATACGAAACACCCGTAGTCAATCCGAGATAAAATGACAGCTTGGTATATACGAAGTAAAGAGGTACGATCGGCACCCCAGGAAGTGCGAGAAAGTACCTTGAGGATATTGAGCGATTTCTCACACTTCTTCCGAAGGTATAAAATATGCGGAAGGAAAGTGAGCCTCTTATCAAAATATACACCCAAAAAACGCACTTCATTAACAACTGGAATTAAGCCATTACGTATATAGATTGACGGATCAGGGTGAAGGTTTCGTTTTTTGCAAAAATGCATACATTTACTCTTTTCAGCAGAAAGAGTGTGTCCATTTTTCTCGCACCACTTGTTCAATTTGTTAACTGCATTTTGCAGTTGAAGTTCAATTAAACGCATATCACTACCTTCACAAGAGATATGCAGATCGTCAACGTATAAATTGACCTGCACAGATGGTGGTAAATGATTAAGTATGTCACTAAAATGGATGATAAAAAGCGTAACACTGAGGACGCTCCCTTGTGGAACACCCTCCTCTTGAATAAAATAATTGGATTAAAAATTACCGGCACGAACTCGGAAAGTTCGAGAAGTTAGAAAATTTCGAATAAAAATTGGAAGATTTCCCCTAAAACCCAAGTTTAAGAGCTTCTGAAGAATTCCGTATCGCCATGTACGGTCATACGCCTTCTCTATATCAAAGAAAATGGAGACAAGATGGTTTCTACGTACAAAAGCATTGCGGATATATGTTTCCAGTTGGGCGATATTATCAATTGGGGAGCGCCCCTTACGGAAACCACTCTGCAAGAGCGGAATACATGTCACTTTCTCCAATTCAAAGATTAAACGGGCGTTGACCATACGTTCAAGTGTCTTGCAAAGAACACTCGTTAAAGCGATAGGCCTGTAGTGCAGAGGATTTTCTGGATCCTTTCCCGGTTTCAGAACGGGAATCACAAAAGCCTCTTGCCACTGATATGGGTAAGTCTGCTCTTTCCAGATTCTATTAAAGAGATACAGGAGACTGGAGAGCGATGATACACTCAAGTGGCGAAGCATACTATAGGTTATTCCATCTGGACCAGGACTAGTATCATGAGCTTGAGACAATGCCCTTCTTAATTCGGTCATCTGCAAATCGCAATTGTACGGACAAAGTTTCCGAGTTTGGAAATCCAAAGTCATCTGTTCCACGCGATTCTTAATTGCCATGAAATCAGGGCAATATGATTTGGCAGCGGAAACTTGTGCGAAAGTCTGTCCGAGAATATCAGCGACATCTAATGGAGAAGAATATGTTGTACTACCGGATTTTAGGATAGGAAATGAAAACTCCCGATAAACTCCATTTGCAGCTTTTACCTTACTCCATAGTTGTTTGCTTGGAGTGCGATATGTAATTGAGGAAATATATCTTATCCAGCACTCCCTCTGGCTACGTCGTCGAATACGACGAGCAACAGCTCTGGCTCGTTTAAATGCGACAAGGTTTTCCGTCGTCGGGTACCTTCTGAAGACGTTCCATAATTTCTTCTGCTGTTTGCGACTGTCGTGACATGCTTTATTCCACCAAGGTCTTCGAAATTTTCGTGAACCTGGTGAACTTTTAGGAATGGATTTATTAGCGGCGTTAATCAAGACATCTATGATATTTTGCACCATTTCTGAAATGTCTGTCGTGCTGACCATTGCCTGAGTAATATCTGCCAATTTTGTATATACAGACCAGTCTGCTTGCTCGGAAAGGAAATGTTGTGGAGGACGAGTTCCACTATTTCTATCGACTTGAGAAATAATTAAAGGGAAATGATCACTACCATAAAGATAATCTCCGACTTTAAATTTCAGCAATGGCAATAACTCAGGAGAGCAAATGGCCAGATCGATGCTATGGAATGTACGTGTTGGCTCGTGGAAGTATGTTTTTTCTCCGTTATTCAGTAGGCAGAGACAGTTATTGGCAATAAATTGCTCAATCTGTCTCCCTCGAGTGTTCGTACTTTCTGAGCCCCAGAAGGTGCTATGTGCATTGAAATCGCCTATTAATAAATACGGTTTGGGAAGTTGGTCTACGATTTTGGTAAGTTCTTGCTGACTTATGACATCATGTGGTGGCAAGTAGATGCAGCAGACTGTAACCAGTGTTCGAGTATGAATTTGCACAGCCACAGCCTGCAGGGAAGTGTGTGATAGGAGAGGTGTACTCGGATACAGATTTGATGTTAGAATACAGTATCCTCCCGAACTACGAGATCCAGAGTCTGCATCTTTCCGAACACAATTATAGCCACGCAGTTTTAACGGTATATTTGGCTTCAAGAACGTTTCCTGGAAGCCAAAGCAAAAGGGATGAAATGTGTTGATAATTGACTTGATGTCTTGTAGTTTTGTTCTAAGACCACGACAATTCCATGAAAGGAAGGTACCCATTAAGAGATAGGTTTTTCTAGAGAGTTTGTAGGAGCCCGTTGAAGAGTTGGAGAGATTTCGCAATTCATGTGCAAGTTTTCATCCTCATCTGACGGGTGGAGAGAAAGTCTATCGGGACTTTTGGGCAAGCCGCCAAAAATTGACGTAAAGTCTTTGTGGAATAAAGCCTTCGTCGCAAGTTCCAAGCCGACGGATTTTTGCGAGGTTGCTTTTTTGAATTTTGATCGTATGTCTTTCTCAGAAAGGCCACGTTTTGCAAGTTTTAACGATAAAGAACTTCGGGATTTTGTTGCTGTTCTCTTATGTTTTGAAATTTCAGGTGTAATTGTCGCAGATTGGCTTGATTCGGAGTCAGAAGGTGAAAGAGGTTTTGGTTGTGATGGTGTGGTTTTAATCAAAGTAGAAGTTCTAGCAGCAGATGCATAACTAATATCCGAGATCGGTTTTGAATTTATGACTTTACGTCGTGCTTCTGGGTAAGATATTTGTTCTTTTATTTTGATTGTAATAATTTCTTTTTCTAGCCGCCAGCGTGAGCATAGTCGAGAATAGGCAGCATGATCTCCGTTGCAATTTATGCACTTTTCTGGTGCAGTGCATTGTTTGCTATCATGGCCCTTTTCAGCACAACGGGCGCAAGTGATCGTCCCGGGGCAGTTATTCTGTGAGTGGCCAAAACGCTGGCACTGAAAACATCGCAAGGGATTTGGGATGTACGGTCGAACTGGGAGCTTCATATATCCAGCATAAATGTATTCTGGTAATTTGGGAGAATGGAAGGTTAAGATATAATGCTTTGTTTCAAAGGACTGTCCATCTCGCCGTATAGAGATGCGGCGGACATGTGTTACTCCTTGACTGCTTAATTCATAGGTTATTTCTTCTAATGAAACATTCAACAATTCTCCGCAAGTAATTACACCTTTGGAGTGATTGAGCGTTTCATGGACAAGGATAGTAACAGGAATTATACCTAAAGCTTTGATTTTTAGTATTTGCTGGGCTTGCTGTCGAGAATTAACCTCTACCAGCAATTCACCAGATCTAAGTTTCTTAATGGAGGAGACATCACCAACAGTTGCATTAATGGCCTTCTGAACTAGAAAAGGTGAAAAAGTATGAAAGCTCTCGTTATTCTGAGAAATTCTTTTCACAATGAAAAAGGTGTCAAATGGTTTTTGGTTCGTAATTTGTAACTTATGTTGCCCACTGAAGGGACCCTTTTTGGAGCGACCCATGCAAAAGTGAAAAGAGGTTCGGACTCCAACGGCACCGCCCACCACCGAGCCCAACAAGGGAAGGCAGTAACTGGCTCTGGACACTCCCAGCCTCAGCACTTACCTTGGTGCTAGCCGGAGTCTATACGCTCAGGGCCATCTCTAGGAACGTTGACCACCCTTAACGCCAAGCCCCAGAGGATGACCCTTTCGCTTGATCCCTAGCAGACTAACTAAACGATTAGGATACCGGCCGATTGATACACCGGGGACCACAGTGTACCACCCGTCTAATGGGTTGCCACGCACGGCCAACACGTGGGGTTTTTGGCTGTCCATGAGAAGCAAGAAGCAAACAGAGAGGCGACAGCTTCTCATGGAGAGCTCCCTCGCCTGCCGTCGAGGGAAGGAAAAAACAGCAGAAAGCAGAAGGCGCAGTGGAGAGTAAGCATAAAGGGAGTAAAGACCCCTGGGTACCTCGGGATTGGGACACCCGTACTCACCTATAGTAGGTGAGCCCCTGAGGGGTATAACCGGAAAAAATAAGGCAAAACATTCAGAATTCAACTATATGCTATTTAATGGGCATTGTTTTCTTGGAAATTGTAGGATTTGATAGAAGTGCTACATTTAAGCATTAAAATAAGAATTTATTCATAAACCAGTGGGATTGGTTCCCAAAACATTCCCGTGTACTCTCTAATACACTTTCATGTCAGAGAACGTTATAAATGGCATTGGCTTACAATAGTTATGAAACTTTAATCTTTGGAGTAAATTTATATTTTTACTGAATCCATCGTGGTAACTAAATAATTTAAAATCGAATTTGTATTTCAGATGCATTTTTCCCAACTTATTTAAACAAAAATTTGATATAAAATTACTTTTGTCACAAAATCCCTTATCAAATTTGATATATTTCAGTTATTGTGTTTTTGAATTATCGCTTTACATTATTTCAGAAAGTACAGTCCCACAGACAGTCATTCTTTAGTTGGATTTGGGTCAAAATTTGGCAGGCGTCTACGCTAGAAATGTTAAATCTGTGTACCGAATTCCGTTTATCTGGCTCTCTTCACTTTGTAATTACTGTGTTTACTTATATTCGAGATGCCGGACAGGCGGACTCTTTCTGAACAAATATTATACAAAATTTGATAGAAATTTCTAAGGTTGGTGCGAAAATACGTATATTAAATTTCAACCGCCTAACTCGAAGTGTTTTTGAGTTATCTTTGTCACAGAAAGACAGACGGACAGAAAGACAGACGGATTTTTCTAAAAATGCGTTTTTTGAGCTCTGGGAAGTCTGAAACGCCAGGATCCGTCAAAATCTAGGGTTCGAATATTTGGCGATTACTATACTCCATACTACGTGCATTAGAAAGTAGAGATGGACTAGAATTACTTTTAAAAAGATGCATATTGTGTATAATCTAACATATTCATACAGTTTACAGAGAAAAAAAATTCCCTAGAATATATAACTTCTGAAATATAAAATTTATTTTGTAATATATATATATATATATATATATATATATATATATATATAGTGACGAATGCCTGATGACGAGCGCCATCTGCTGGCCAACAGGTGTTGATGCTTGTTAGACGGAGTGCAGACGAGACGGGTCTGAACGAACGAAAGTCAAGACGTGTGAGACGAGACGGGTCTCTGAACGAAAGACGCGACGTAACATGTGAATTAATCCTGAGACGTATTCGACAAAATCTATTTAATGTTCATTTCTTTTGTTAATGTAATTGTCCGTTCTAAATGTAATTAAATGTGCGTGATTCTAAATAGTAGTGATTCCTGAGTCCTAAAAATATATATATATCTTTAATCTTCTAAAAAACGAAAACAACAACAACAAGGTATTGTAGTAGATATTAAAATTCTTAAAGGATCTAAAAAAAAAAGAAAAAAAGACGATGCGTTTTTATGTAGAACTGAAAATATTTTCATCATTATCACTTTTTTCGAATGCTAAAAAAAATTGCTTATGTAATACATATTAGCACTGTTTGACATAATTTGTTTGTATAGAACATACTAATATTATGCATGCATGTAAGATGCATTGAAACGCAAATTAGACGTAATTAGGATTGAAATAAAAATATCTGCTTACCAAATGAATTTATTCAACGCTTAATAATTTAAAAGCATTTTATTTCTCAGTTTAACAGTTTAGCAAGTTTGAAAGTTTTATATGTTCATATACTTTATCTCGTGATTTTTGAACAAATTATTTGATGTGTATTCATTCATTTTGTTTTTCAGTTTCGTAAATTTAAAAGTATTTTAAATTATTATATTTTGTAAGTAAAATTTTTTTCAAGTTAAAAAAAGAATAATGAACCTGCATTAAGCATTTTCTTTTTACTAAAAATCCATTGTAGTTGATATGTTTTTCACCAAGAAAAAAAAATCTCACTTTAGTCAGAGATATATCTTTTAGAGCCAAATTTTATGTTGTGAGTTATAAATGTATTGTGGAATTTTAAGAATACAAATGAATTACTTTTCGCCAGTATCATCTCAATCTCCAAACATACAATATCATAAAAAATATTCTTTAGTGAAATAAGCGAATTAATAAAATGAATAATAATAAAACATGTATATAGCATATAGCATCCCAACTTAAATCGCGATCCCACGAAATTATTTTATGGATAGAGGAATAACAGGGATTAATTGTCATGCACATAATATTCTGACTTCAAGAATTTTAAATATTTTGAAAATAAATATAAAATATTAAAATTTTCAACATAAATGAATCATGTTTTGCTCTCTCTTTAACTAAAATGAAATGACAAGAAAAATAAATTTATCTGATTGGCATCTTGCTACGTGTTCATTTCAAAATGAAAGCAATTGGAAACAAAACAACAGTCCAATAAAAATGTTCAGATATCGAAATGTTTAATTAAATTAGATAAAAAAGAAACAACATTGAAAACTTTTGTCATAAATTTTGCAGCTTATAAAAGTTTTCAGAGGATATTTATTACTACCTCGTTTTGAACAGACTGTTTGAAGATTAATCAAACAATTTGTTTGATTCATCACGATTAATAATAATCACAAACTCATTCTCAAAAACTGTCATTTTAAACTCAGTTTATTTGACGTTCACCCTTTTTAAAATATAAAACATGTCGTCATTATATTAAACAGGTCTTCCTGAATAAACCCACCGTTATGCTGTAAGGAATTAAGAAAATTCTCTAGTGATGTTTTTGAGTAGGCATTAAAAATCATTCTAAGCTTTGTAGTACTTTTAAGCCAGACTCCTAAATGCGGTATAAAATAAGTTCCCTTCTCTCCCTCACACTCCGAAATCTTTGTCATGTGAACGAAATTTTCGTACTCGCGTAAAAATTCCCTATGTAATGCTAAATACTCAGGCTCCTTTAAAAAGTAATTCCACGGCAAATTTAATTTATTAAGGCCAATAACTCTACATTTCTCTGAACACATTGGGTCATCTTTTAACGGCAATTTTACAATGTACCGCCCTGTACTATCTCTTTTAACGTTTTTCTTAAGGTGCTGTTCGCAAATTATTGCTTTTTTATTTTTGGGCACCTCAATCCGCACATTTTCTACTTCTCAGAATTTCTCCATAGTTCTATTTAATGCAGCATTATTCTTAATGAAGCCACAATGTACTCTTCCCTGAATTGCAACAGGAACGATTTCACTAGCTACGTATCCAAAAACAGTATTTTGGGAAATAAGATCTGACCTGGCCGCAACAATTCATAAAAATGACGGACAAATCTGACCTGGCCACAACAATTCATAAAAAATTGCGGCACTTAAAAGCAAATCTATACGCTTCTAAATCTATACGTCCTAGCAAATTAAAGTTTTCATCTACGAGTTTCATATATTTTAACTCTGACATATTAATCTTTAACATTTTTGATGGCATGAAATCCGTAATTTTAGATACAATAAAAAAATCCAACTTTTTTACAAAATTTCCCCCAAAGTTAGAAATCGCAGCATTAACAACATATTTAATTGTTGTGCATGTATCTCCGATGCCACAAACTGTTAAATTAGTTAGTTTTCTTTCTTTTTAAATTAAGACTATTCGCACAGTCTGAAGTCATGTAATTATTCATCGCTCCTTGATCTAAAATCGCGCGCACTGTATAAGTATTTCCTCTAACATCTTTTAGTAAGCAATTCGCAATACTCAGCAAAACTGTTTTTATTTGATTTATTACATGCGTAGAGAGAACGGAATTATTTTTTGACTATAAAAAACTCTGTTTCACCCTAACTTGGCAGTATTGTAAAAGGTAGAAAATGTGACGCTCCGCTTTGGGAACGAGTTCCTCATCAATTCCGATTTTAAAATAGTTAAAATGCGCAGAAATTTATCAAATATTATCACAAATTACAGAAATCCTTTTTTTATCAGTATGTATTTAAAATTATTGTCAAGTTAGAAGTGTTAAGTATTTTGTAAATAAAGCGAACGAATAAAACTAAAAGATTGACATAATGAATTCCACTTTGGCTAGAACCGGTCTTCAAGGCCAAATATTTGGTGCACTTTTCTTTTACGTCTCCGCCAACTCAGCTTCATTCAGTTCGCAACCATTATCATCTTTCGTACTTTTTTATTCTCGCTTTTTTATCAGCTGATATTTTTGATACTATTAATCTCATTAGTAGTTATTAGTTTTGATTGTTGAATATTTATTCGCTTCGTCATTTCTATTCACTTCTAAAATGTCTGAAAAAGAGAAAGTTTTATCACCGACTACGCTGTGCACACCTTCAAGACAAGTGAAACCAACAAAAAGTGCAGCATGCAGAAACATAAATGTTTATTCTCGACTCCGAGAAAACCCTCAAGATTCTATCAATCAAATCGTCGATAAAGTTTCGCATCTTACAGATGTTTCGCAAAGAACAATTTTCAACGCAAAGAACAAAAAATAAATAAAGGCATCCAGTCCTTTAGTTGGTTGGTTGGTTTTTTAGGTTTCCTGGCACAAAGGCCATATTTGGCCATGCTGCGCCAATCAAATGGTAAGAAGAATTTTGAAGGCATTGAAAAAATTTATTCCAATTAAAAACCAGGCAAGGTTAAAAATTCCAATCGGAAGCTAATGCATTAAAACTGTATTTAAAAACCGTTCATGAAAAAAAATAAAAGTTCAAAAATTACCGACACTCGAAAAAGGATTCCAAATTGATCAAATCCTAAATAAAATGTAACAAACCAATTGTCTGTAGAAATTTAAAAATATTAGAATGAGGTTTCTCGCCCAATAGTTCAAGCATGTCTATAGAAACTGCATTAAAAAATCGTAATCGTTGATTATTAAAGACAGGACACTCGATTAAAACATGACGAACACTTAAAACTGTATGGCATGTCGTGCATTTTGGACATGGTTCACCAAATAAAAGATGTTTATGGCTGAAGCGTGTATGACCAATGCGGAGCCGAATTAGTTTTACATCAAGCCCACGCACTGACATGGTAGGCCATAATCGAATCATTGGTTGGAGAGAATGTAGCTTATTGGAAATCTGCTGATCCCAAGATTGTTGCCACAACATGTGAACGTGCTGAGCAAAACATGTCTTTGCATCGCCATGTGGGAGCGCTCGCTCACGAAAAGTGCTTGAGGATTTTGCTGCAGCATCTGCCATTTCATTTCCCGGTATTCCGACATGGCTCGGAACCCAGCAGAATATAATTTCAAACCCTTTGTTTTCAAGGGATTGAAGAAAAATCAGGATTTCCAAAGCAACCGGATGCATTAGATTATTGAAGTTGGAAAGAGATTCCAAAGCACTCTTACTGTCAGTGTAGATACAGAAGGTGCGTGTACAAGAAGATGAAATCACTTCAAGGGCGTATGTTATTGCAACCAATTCAGCAGTCAAAACAGAGAATGATGTTGGCAAACTGCAGTTATATGTCTCAGTAGGTAAAACAACACCACTACCGACATGACCATTAGATTTTTGACCCATCAGTGAATACTTCTGTGTACGAATAATACTGGCTGCGATGATCTTGAAAGAGTTTCTGAAATATAATAGGTGCTGTTCTGGATTTGTCAAATCCCGTAAACGGGTTCAAGAATGAGAAATTTGGAGTATCCCAAGGTGGGAAAGAAAAGTAATTAATAGGTTGAATTGTAGCCTCATGGAGTCCCGAATCATTCAGCAGAAATTTTACTCACTCACTAAAGGGAAGGATGTGATAGGGACGTGCATCATATAGTCTCCGAAGACCACCTGGAAGAGACAACTGCTCAACAGGGTGTTTCGGAATTGATTGCACTCGGAAATAATATTGTGCAATTAATTTGCGACGTCGCAGATCTAAAGGCATTTGATTGCAGATGACATATAGGCTTTCTACAGGTGATGTGCGGAAAGCACCGGAGCAAACTCTCAGGGCAGAATGATGCACCGTATCAAGCCTGCGTAAAACAGAAGGGCGTGCAGAACCGTATACCATGCAACCATAATCTATACGGGATAAAATAACGGCTTCGTATATTCGGAGAAGGGATGGCCGATCTGCACCCCAAGAAGTATTTGACAGCACTTTTAAGATGTTAAGAGATTTCTCACACTTCTTTCGCAGATATAGAATATGCGGAAGGAAAGTGAGTCTTTTGTCAAAAATCATTCCCAAGAATCGCACGTCATCATCAACAGGAATGGCGTTTCCTTGAATGTTAATCAGAGGATCTGGGTGCATGTTTCGCTTTCGGCAGAAATGTACGCAACGACTCTTTTCTGGAGAAAGAGTGTGCCCATTTCTTTCACACCAGGAAACTAGTTTGTTCACTGCATTCTGTAGTTGCCTTTCAATCAAGTGCATATTACAGCCTTGAGCAGAAATCTGGAAATCATCAACATATAGTGTCCCCTGAACAGATGGTGGAAGTTGGCGTAGAATTTCGCTAAAGTGAGTTATAAAAAGCGTAACACTGAGGACACTTCCTTGTGGAACGCCCTCAGCTTGGATAAAAGGATCAGAATAAAAATTACCGACACGTACACGAAATATCCGAGTAGTCAAAAAGTTTTGAATAAAAACAGGGAGGTTTCCTCTAAAATCCAAATTTAAAAGTGTTTGCAGAACACCGTAACGCCACGTACGATCGTAAGCCTTTTCAATATCGAAGAAAATGGAAACTAGATGATTCCTGCGAACAAAGGCATTACGAATTTGTGTCTCCAGAAGAACTATGTTATCAAATGTTGATCTTCCTCGTCGGAAGCCGCTCTGTAACGGTGAGATGTATCCATGTTTCTCCAACTCAAACACTAGGCGGGCATTTACCATACGCTCGAGAGTCTTGCACATACAACTCGTCAGAGCGATTGGCCTGTAGTTCAAAGGGCTGGCAGGATCCTTTCCTGGTTTAAGGATTGGAATCACTATTGCCTCTTGCCATTGTGTAGGGAATTTATGCTCAGACCAGATTCGATTAAAAAGTTTTAACAAATTGGACAGTGACACCTCATCTAAATGGCGAAGCATACTGTAAGTGATTCCATCAGGACCAGGACTAGTTTCATGTGCTTGATGCAAGGCTTTCTTCAGCTCAAACAGCTTAAAAGCGCTATTATATGCAAAAGATCTACGTGCAGTAAAATTTAAATTTATTTCTTCCGCTCGTTTTTTGTTCACTTGAAATTTAGGATTGTACGAATTAATAGCCGAAACTTTTTAAAATGCAAGCCCAAGAACATTGGCAACTTCTACAGGTGAGGAATAAATTACATTTCCCGATTTCAATACAGGAAATGAAAATTCCGGATAGATTCCATTAGCTGCCTTTACTTTCCTCCATAGTAGTTTGCTAGAGGTAGTATACGTGATGGATGAAACGTATTTAAGCCAGGATTCCCTCTGGCTACGCCGGCGAATGCAGCGAGCATAAGCTCTGGCTCGCTTAAATGCAATAAGATTTTCTGTTGTTGGGCATCTGCGAAATTTATTCCAAAACTGTTTTTGTTTCCTATAACTGTCGTGACAAGCCTTGTTCCACCACGGTCTGCAGAATTTCCGTAGACGGGGTGAGCTTTTGGGTATACTTTTATTTGCAGCTTTCATAATGCAATCGTGGACAATCTGTACTGCTGTCGAGATATCTGGTGTGTTAATCATATTTTCTGTAATTTTGGCCAGTTGAGAGAAATGAGTCCAATTCGCATGTTGGAATAGGAAGCGAGGTCGACCTTGAGTCTTACCACCACCATCAGCATGGGATACTATTACAGGGAAATGATCACTCTCGTGTAAATCGTTTCCAACTGTAAAATTTAGCAACGGAAAAAGAACTGGTGAACATATGGCGAGATCTAAACTGTGAAAGGTGCGTGAAGGCTCGTGGAAGTAAGTTTTCTCTTCATTATTCAGCAGACAGAGAGCATTATTAGTAATGAACTGCTCAATCTGTCGACCACGAGAATTTGTGCTATGCGAACCCCACAAGGTACTATGGCCATTGAAATCACCAAGTAAGATAAATGGTGCTGGAAGTTGTGCTACTAAACTATCAAGGTCTTTTTGACTGATTGAATCATTAGGTGGCAAATAAACACAACAGACTGTAATTAGTGTTCGTACATGTACTTGAACCGCCACAGCCTGCAAATTAGTATGAAGTGAGAGAGGTGTGCTTGGAAAAGAATTAGAGGTCAGAATGCAAACGCCTCCAGAATTATGCGAATTACTGTCAGAATCTCTCCGGACAGTGTTATAACCCCGCAATTTAAGAGGCATGTTTGATTTTAAGAAAGTTTCTTGAAGACAGAAGCAAGCTGGATGAAATTCGTTAAGAATGGTCCTAATTTCATTTAGCTTGGACCGAGTGCCACGACAGTTCCAAGAAAGGAAATGACCCATCAAGAAAAGGTTGCATGAGAGGTATTAGGGACATTCGTTAGAGTTGTCGATAAATCGCAACTCATTTGGATTTCATCCTCCTCTTCGGATGGATGTAGTGCGATAAGTTCGGGACTTTTGGGCACGCCACTGAAAATGGACGATAGATCCTTTTGGACTATACCCTGATTCGCAAGTCCCAGAGCGACAGAGTTATGTAAACTTGATGCTTTTATCTTTTCAGAAAGCTGTTTTCCGGAAACGCCACGTTTCGAAAGCTTAAGTTTTAACGATTTATTCGATTTCCGTTTACGTTGAACTATCTCAGGTTTTCCAGTTTCAGGAGCACTAGTTACGGACTTTTCAGTATCTGAATCTGATTTCATAGGCGGTTTATTTTCACTGATATTTTTAACACAATTCGTGCAAGAGCAATTTGCACAAAATTGTTTTTGCAAAACGGAAGCATAAGTTACACCTGTTTTCGGTGTCTGGACATTGACTTTACGCCTAGCTTCAGAGTACGAGATATTTTCTTTATGTTTAATTGTTAGAATCTGTTTCTCCATCAATCAACGTGGACATGATCTGGAAAATGAAGTGTGATTGCCATTGCAATTCACACATTTTTCTTCAGCGGAACACTGCTGACTTTCGTGGCCTTTCACTGCACACCGGGCGCAAGTGAGAGTCCCGCGGCAGTTGGATTTCGAGTGTCCAAATCGTTGGTACTGAAAGCACCTAAGAGGATTTGGTATGTATGGTCTCACGGCTAGTCTCATATAACCCACTTTTACCCGTTCTGGCAATTTAGGTGTGTTGAATGTCAAAATAAAGTGTTTTGTGGGAAGGAGTTGTCCATCCCGCCGAATTGTTATACGGCGCACATGCGTCACTCCTTCGGGTTTCAATTCTGCCGTAATTTTGTCCAAGGTGTCATTAAATAGCTCGCCACAGGTTATTACGCCTTTTGAAGAATTAAGCGTCGTATGAGCGCTTACACTAACGGTTAGAGATGCAAATGTCTTCAATTTAATTATTTGTTGAGCTTGCTTGCGGGTACCGACTTCTACAAGTAAGTCACCAGAGCGAAGTTTCCGAGTTGAAACAACTTCTCCAAGTGCTCATGTAATTGCCTTTTCCACTAGAAACGGTGATACACTGTTAAATGTTTCGTTGCTTTCAGAAATGCGTTTTACAATAAAGAATTTGTCGAAATGTTTTTCAAAAAGGTTAATATTCTTTTGTTGCCCACCGAAGGGAGCAAGGTTTTTTTT